>PVJS01049082.1:0-14795 GCA_004027185.1 Glis glis
ACTTTGGGAGGCGGAGACCAGAGGATCCGGGTTCGCGGCCAGCCTCAGCTCGCTCTCTCTCTCTCTCTCTCTCTCTCTCTCTCTCTCTCCTTATCTCTACTTAGGCCCTCCGCAACTTCGTGAGACCCGGTTTCAAAATAAAGTATAAAAAAAGATAGGGCCAGGGGTGTAGCGCGGAGGTAGAACGCCCCTGGGTTCAATCCCCGGTACTGCAATAAATAAATAAATAAATAAATAAATAAATAAATAGTGCTGGAGATATAGTTCAGTAATTGAGCACCCCTTGGTTCATTCCCCAGTACAGCAAAACAAACAAACAAACAAGAGTAACATATGACTAATGATGAGTTTGCATATATTTTACCAATTTCCTATTTCTGCTGTGACAGATTAACACCAACTCAGTGGCGTAAACAATACACATTCTTATATCACAGTTCTGCAGGTCAGCAGTCTGATGTGGAAGCATTCCTTCTGGGGTCTCGGGTAGAATCTGTGCGCGTCTTGTCTTCTCCGTCTTCTAGAGGCTGCCTGCATCCCTCCATCTTCAGAACCAGCCTGTTCGGCTGAGTTCTCTGACTGCATCTCTCTTTTTCTTTTCATCTGCCTCCCTCTTCGTCTTCTAAGAATCTTTGTGGTTGAGCCACCCTGGATAATCCAGGATAATCTGCCTGTCACAAGATCAGCTGATTAGCAGCAGTAAGTAATTCAATCTGCAGTTTAATTTCCCCTGCCAGGCAACGTAACATATCTATAGGTTTTAGAGACTAGAGTGTGAGCATCTTTGAGAGGAGACATTATTCTACCTCCCACATCGATGAAATGTTTGTGCTCTTTAAAATAGGTTGAACTGTCTTCCTAAATTGGGCAGTACATTTTGTGTTATTTTCATAGTAAGTTCTTTTAAATTGAGTGAAAAATTTCAGTATTAATGACATTTTACTCTTTATGACGTTTGCCTGCAATAACTTAAAAACATAATGAGATGAGTCATTTCCCCACCAAAGAAAACAGGGTCCCGTAGTCCTGTACCAGAGACATTTTATGAAGAGTTGGAAGTTAGCATTTTTCTTCACCTCCATATCCTCCTCCTCCTAATTGTTGAAATCTCTGTTTCCTTTCTGAACTTCTTACAAACACATTTTTCATATTTCTTTCTTATTTCCCACCTCCAGTCTTCTTGCTCACACTTAACTTTCTTTATCTATTTTACTAGATTATTTCCAGTCTTGAGTAGTAAGTAAAGCTATGTTTCCTCTGTTTTGATTTTAAAACATGATGTTTACCCCTAGCGAGTCTCCTCTTTCTTGGGAAGATCTTCATTTGGAAGAATCCTCTGAGTGATCTATATAAACTCAAGCAAGAATATGTACTCTCAAGGTATCTTTTTGGGAAAACCATCATGTTGGTTCAAATGTTAAGGATTTGTCGTTATTTTAAAAGAGGATACTAAGCCAGGCGTGGTGGCGCACACTTGTAATCCCAGTACTTGGGAGGCTGAGACCAGAGGATCCGGGTTCGCGGCCAGCCTCAGCTACTTAGTGAGGCCCTCTGCAACTTAGTGAGACCCTGTTTCAAAATAAAGATTAAAAAATAGGGCTGGGGGTGTAGCTTGGAGGTAGAATGCCCCTGAGTTCAATCCCCAGTACCAAAAAAAGAAAAAAATAAAAAATAAAATAAAAGAGGATACTGCAAAGATGGGCGCTGTAGTAAGGTCAGTGTGCCTCAGAAAGGTGTTCTGTGGTGTTGCTTCCTTTGGCAGAAATCCACATCGTAACTCACTATTCATGTCTGTAAGAATCTTGAATGAACTTGTTCTTGTGCAAATTCACAAAGTTACTAAACATATAATAATAGCCTTTAATGAGTATTTCATAAAGTTTGGTTCTGGTAGGTGTTGTATAAGTCACTAGTAATAATAATACCAGTAAAAAATAAGTGATTCAAATGCAAAAACACTTAAATTCAAATAGGCTGTATTATATTACAAAGTCAGTGCGGGTTCTTCAGTCAATACTCATAGGTTTTACGTTGCTTTTATCTCATCGTCTTCAAAATGGTCATGTGGTGGTGGTGGACTGAGGCCGACTTACAGCTCTGTTCTGGCTCTGCCTTTCCTTTGTGGCCTTAGGCAAGTCACTTAACTCTTCTGAGCTCCTTTTCTAGTTGGCAGTAAAGGAGACAATAACGTCCATCTTGTTGGGTGGTTCAGATTCTGTGAGACAGCGTATGTGAAGGCTGCGGCATAATTCTGCTACTCGGTATATGCTCAGTTAATCACGGTCACTCTAATTATTGTTGGTCAGAAGACAGTATGGAACGGAGTACTCAGCATGGTATTAATGTTTTTAGTGTCACTCTTTATATATGAAATGAACTTACTGGTTCATATACTTTTATTTCTTGCTTTGCGTCACCAGAATTTCCTATGTGTGTAGCTCGTATCCCAGAGCCATGACCCACTAGCCTGAGGCTGTGAAACCCATTTCCCTACGCAGACGTAATCTGTATCTTTTGCCAATCCTGAACCAACGGGACTGGCCAGCCTAGAGGCACTCTGGGGATGGTTCAGTTTGCTTCCAAGAAAATGCTATTTTATACTCTGAAATATAATGAGTCTGAGGACAGAGTTTTTTTTTTTTTTTTGGACACTAAAGACTTTTCCTAAATTTCAGTTGAAGGTGGCAGATTAATCCCACTAGTGTGATAGTAAAACTATTTTCTCTTAAAAAAAAAGAGCTAAGAAAAGGTGTTGAGGAGTGCATAGCAATATGACTTTGAAAACCAGAAAGTAGAGGGCTGAATGGAGACTAAGTAACTGAGCAAACGAGAAAGTGGGTCCCAAACTAGCAGAGGCAAAAAGAAACCCTGTCCCTGACTTGCTCCTCCAGAATCCTCCAGACACTGGGGAGGTGGCCGAGCTCAGCACCTGTGCAAGTAGAGATGGAAGGGGACTGGAAATGAAGGGACTGGCTGAATGTATGTTTAAGAAATGCTGAAATCTTCAGCTCGTAGTCCCCATTTTAGCTGGGGAACAACCTCTCTCAACCCTAGCAGAAGATTTTATATTTATTTTCTGGAGAATATAAAAGAGATAGAGGGTACCAGGCACTGTTGAAGACAGAGTCTCATTACTGAAAACAGACAGATTAAGAAATATTTCCATTGTGAACATTGTAATTGCCAACCTTTTACTCTAACTGAGGTTTCCTTTTGAGTGACCATATTTATATCCTCCAAACCAGTGGAGGTCTCAAACTGGGGTCTCGGGACTAGCAGCATCAACATCATCTAGGAACTTGTTAGAAATGCCAAGATTCTGTCTCTACCCAAGATCTACTGCATTCCAAACTCTGTAAGTGACGCCCAGCAGTCCATTTTAACAAGCCCTCCAGGTGACTGCCATGCATACTTGAATGTGAAACCACCATTCCAAGTAAAGATGAATCTCTCAAGCCCCAAAGAAAAGACTTAGTAGGGGATCACAGTAAAACGGTGCAGCCAGATGACCCTGGAGTGAAACCCAGAGTTGACCAGTGCCACCCACATCTTCAGAAGGTTCAGCCAACTCTTTACAGTCTCGCTCTTACATAGAAACAGTCAGCATTCACAGGACAGGCCTTCAACATAAGGACCTGTCCAGAAAAACTGGAGAAAAGCAACTTGGAAGAAGGACAAGGAAGATTAAAACTTAAAAAAAAGATCACTGATATCTTCAGAGATATGAGAGGATATTTGCCATTTTTAGGATTCTTTGAATAAGTAAAGTTTAAAATATGTTAGCAGATTTTTTAAAAATCAATAACTTAGGCCGGGTGTGGTGGCGCACGCTTGTAATCCCAGTACTTTGGGAGGCGGAGACCAGAGGATCCGGGTTCGCGGCCAGCCTCAGCTCTCTCTCTCTCTCTCCTTGTCTCTCTCTCTCTCTCTCTCTCTCTCCTTAGTGAGGCCCTCCGCAACTTCGTGAGACCCGGTCTCAACATAAAGTATAAAAAATAGGGCCGAGGGCATAGCGCGGAGGTAGAACGCCCCTGCGTTCAATTCCCGGTACCGCAAAAAAAAAAATCAATAACTTATAAAGAAAAATGATTTATTTCAGCTGGAGGTTTGAATTCATGGTCAGGCAGACCTATTGCTTTTGGCCTCGATGTGTGGGGAGAGCACATCCTGGCAGGAGCATGTGGGGCAGCAAAGCGTGAAGGAGGAGGAAGGGGCTGGGGTCCCACTGACTCCTTCGAGGACCCGCCCCCAATGACCAGAACCTCCTGCTAGGCCTCACTCTTAAAGACTCCACCTCCACCCCATAACGCCACTCTGGGGAATAAGCCCTTAACACATGGATTTTGGGGGGCATACCAGGTCCAAACTGCAGCAGAACTTTCAAACAGGCAAACAGGTGTCTCACAAGATATCAAAAATCTTGTATCTGTAGGCTGCTGGGAACAGGAATATTATATATATTCCATATATATATATATATATATATATATATATATATATATTCCATGCATGCATACATACATACATACATTCTCCACCATTTTTTTTTCTTACTTGGGATTGAACCCAGGGGCATTCTACCTCTAAGCTACACCTCCAGCCCTATTTTTTTATTCTTTAGTTTGAAACAGGGTCTCCCTAAGTTGCAGAGGGATCCTCCAGTCTCAGCCTCCCAAGTGCTGGGATTACAAGTGTGCTCCACCATGCCCAGTTCTCCACCATTTTTTAGAAAGGTTCAGTTAAGCTGTATAAAACTTTATTTCCTCCTTTGTTTATACTGTTTATTCCTTTATGACCTGGTATCCCATCTCGTGTTTTCTGCATGTTAATCTTTTATCCATTTTTTTTTTTGTACTGGGGATTGAACCCAGGGGCATTCTACCTCTGAGCTACACCCCCAGCCCTATTTTTTATTCTTTATTTTGAAACAGGGTCTCACTAAGTTGTGGAGGACTCATTAAGTAGCTGAGGCTAGCCACGAACCCGGATCCTCCTGTCTCAGCCTCCCAAGTACTGGGATTATAAGTGTGAGCCACCACACCCGGCTCCTTTTATCCATTTTAATAGATGTTTATTGGGCACTGAGTAAGTTGGGATGCTTTTACTTGCAGATGCCCAGATACTCAATTCAAACTAGTTATAAAAACCAGGAAAGGATTGTGCTAGTCCTTGTGGCTCCATCTCTAGGCAAACTCTGCCCTCCTGGCTGCAAAGGCAGCAACTGGCAGCTCTGAGCTTTGTTCACCTCAGTTTAGCTATCCCCAGAAACAGAGAACACCTTCCTCCAAGAGTTCCAGCACGTCCAGAACTGGCTTTCCTTGGCCTGCCTTGTACTCAGTGCCTGTGCCTGAATCAATATTTGTGATTCTGATTGGTCAGGTGGGACTGAGGGGAGGAGCCAGGAATAAGATTGACTTAATGCAAACCAGTACTGAGAAAGTAGAAGCAGGGCTCTCCAAGAGAAAATGGGAGCACTGTTACCACTAGAAGGAAGAATGAATGTGGGGCACTTCTAGCAAAATAGTATATTCCAAACACCCCAGTGTCTACTTGCTCTTAAGTTTGGCTAAGGTGTCATTTCCTCTAAAAGCCTTTTTGTATCCTACTCAGCTATCGGCAACATTAATCAATCCTTTAATCCCTTTTAGTTTTTACATATACTTTGTTACAATGCATCACTCATGTTTGATTACAATCAGTCTTCTTGCTGTCTGTTTCCTCCAGGCTCCTTGAGAGCAGAAACTCTTTTATTGTTATTTGAATTCCACTTACTCCTTCGTTTAGTTGACAAATATTTATTGTCCACTATGCACCAGACATAGCACTAATACTAGAAAGATGGTGGAGTCCAATAAACACCTTGTCCCTGTACTGACAAAGCTCATTTTTAGTGAAGAAGGTAAATGAATAAAGAAGAAACTACAAAGTATATATTGAATTTTATGATACATGTTTTAAAAGGTACTGTGAAGCTGGGCACAGTGGCCCATGCCTATAAGCCTAGTACTTGGAAGGCTGAGACAGGAGGATTGCAGTTTAGAGAACAGCCTCAGCAACTCAGTGAGACCTGTTTCAAAATAAAAAAATTAGCTTGGTGTGGTGGCGCACGTTTGCAATCCCAGTACTTGGGAGGCTGAGACAGGAGGATCACAGGTTCTCGGCCAGCCTCAGCTATTTAGTGAAGGCCCTCTGCAACTTAGTGAGACCCTGTTTCCAAATAAAGAATAAAAAATAGGGCTGAGGGTGTAGCTCGGAGGTAGAATGTCCCTGAGTTCAATCCCCAGTACCACAGAAAACAAAAACAATTAAAAAAAGGGCTTGGGTGTGGTTCTGAAGTAGAATATTTCTGGGTTCAATCCCTAGTACCAAAAATCAATCAATAAATACATGGTACTGTGAGAATAGACAGGGCATGAAGAAATGACTCCTAGAGAGAGTGCTCTTTAAGCTGACACCTGAAGAATGAATGAGTTAGTTGGCATGAGGAAGGGTGGAGCGGCTTGGTGACTGTTTCAAGAAAGGAAAGGGCCTTTGTGAAACCCCAAGAGTGCGCATGATCTGAATCTCATATATATAGAAAAAGGAAGCCCAGGCCAGACTTGAATGCATTACAAACCACCTAGGCTGCTGCCTGGGTTTTACATTACAGATAATGAAGAAAGGGGTTTTGCTTTGTTTTTGTCCTGAGCAAAGGGATTTAATGAGGAAACAATGTGATCATACTTACATGTAAAGCATTCTGACTACAGCATGCTTGCTATAGTCATTAGAAAGAAGTTGAAGAGAAGCAAGACCTAATCTAAGCGCAGGGAGACCAGAGGCCATTGTGGTTAGTAAGAGGTGAGACTTGAGAGTGACTTGGACCATAGTCATATGGAGGTGATTGGGAGAAGAAGATAAATTTGAGAAAAATTTAGGCCCTAAATTAAGAGAGTTTCGTGGATTGGAAGATAGAGGAAGGGAGAAACGAAGGGGACAGAGGAATGTCTAGCTGAATACTAGGAATACTATTTATTGAGATAAGGTGCGGTGGAGGTGGGTCAAGTTGAAGGAAAGTGAAGGAGAAAAGCAATGAGTTCCAGTTTTGTGATAAATATGAGGTATCTGTAAGATATCTAAGGGGGAAAAACCCAGAGGAAGTTGGTCATATGATCTGTCACTCAAGCGAGAGACACGGGTTGGAAATAAAGATTTGTTGTCAACTTACGGACCATAATTAAATACTTGGGGATGGATGACCTGAGAGAATGTGTGCACTTGGAAGGAGGCCTACAATAGGCCCCGGGGGAACTAGCAGAATCTAAGGGTCCATCGAGGAGGAGGAACTAGCAACAGTGAGGACTGTCCTGTGAGGTAGGAGAATAAACAGGTGAGCGTGACACGGAGGCGGGAGGCTCTCCAGAATGGAGCTTTAAAGAAGGAAGGAGTGGAATGGCAACTTTCAAATGGGAAGAAAGGTAAGAATTAAAACATGTCCATACCACCATAGCACTTAACTTAGTTCATCAAAAAGTGTTTATTAAGCCGGGCGTGGTTGTGCACGCTTGTAATCCCAGTACTTTGGGAGGCGGAGACCGGAGGATCTGGGTTCGCGGCCAGCCTCAGCTCTCTCTCTCTCTCTTTCCCTGTCTCTCTCTCTCTCTCTCTCTCTCTCTCTCTCTCTCTACTTAGTGAGGCCCTCCGCAACTTCGTGAGAACTGGTTTCAAAATAAAGTATAAAAAATAGGGCCGGGGGTGTAGTGCGGAAGTAGATGCCCCTGGATTCAATCCCCGGTACCGCAAAAAAAAAAAAAGTGTTTATTAAACATCAACAGTTGTGCCAGGCTCCTTGCTAGTTACTAATGATACAAAAATGGGTTAAAGCTATCAGTAAGTGCTTAATAGTTGTTTGTTGAATAAATGAACAATTGAATAAACTGCTTTTGTTAAATCTTTAGATGAGGCTAACCGGGCGTGGTGGCACATGCTTGTAATCCCAGTACTTGGGAGGCTGAGACCGTAGGATCCGGGTTCGCGGCCAGCCTCAGCTACTTAGTGAGGCCCTCTGTAACTTAGTGAGACCCTGTTTCCAAATAAAGAATAAAAAATAGGGTTGGGGGTATAGCTCGGAGGTAGAATACCCCAGGGTTCAATCCCCAGTACCGCAAAAAAAAAAAAAAAAGTTAGATGAGGATACTTGAAGTGGAATAAAACATATAAAGATACACATCATGAGAATGCTGTATTCAGCTTTCTTTTTTAATACACTTTCATTGATGCAGTGCAACCATACATCATATTGAAATTTCCTGTGATAGAAACATACATGCAGATACAGCTTTCTTCTCCTCTCAGTGACCCAACAATTTCAGTGAAAGACAGTTGACTTGGGCTTAATGAATTCAGGCTATGGGAAGATTCTTTTGGTAGGTGAAAGGCTCAGTGGGGCTTATGGGAATAATAGCATCTCTCTCTTCTTTTTTTTTTTTTTTTGTGGTACTGGGGATGGAACCCAGGGGAGGCATTCAAGCTATACCCCCAGCCCTATTTTATTCTTTATTTTGAAATATAGTCTCACCAAATATAGAGGGCCTCACAAGTTGCTGAGGCTGGCAGTGAACCTGTGAACCTCCTATCTCAGCCTCCCAAGTACTGGGATTACAAGCGTGCGCCACCATGTCGGGCTAGCATCTCTCTCCTGAAGGGCCTCATTTGCAAGCACAGTTGCCACTCAGATCTCTCACCCTCTCCTAATTCCTCATGGAAGTTCTACCACTTTTTCATCTAGGTTCACAATTAAAAATGTGCCCATCTTATCTGATAGCACTTGCAGAAATGGTTTATATCATTGCATGAAGCTTGTTGGACCAAACTAAGCAAGATAGTTCACTAAAATCTGTTCCTTGTGGCAGAAGATATACACAGGGAATACAGTGAGTTACCTCCACATTCTTCATACGACAGTGACTGCAAGGCTGGCTGACACCTGTCACACCTTCATTAAATGAACTTAGAGGACATTTTGCTGTCAAGGATGAGCCACTAAACTGTTCTCTGTTGTTTGTCATGAAAAATGACATCATGTTTTAGTGTTAATTACTTCAAGTTAATTAAAACTCAGCTTCATCAAAAGGTTGAAATTTAACTATTTCATTGACAGAATATATAAATAAGAAAGAAGCAGCTTTCCAGGGTAAGGGAACAAGGTAGGGGTAAGGTCTCATGTAAGTCAGAAGTGTAGAGAAAATGAAGCATTTAGCTCCCTGAAGGACATCCGATGCTACACATACAGAGTCAAGAAAAGCTCGGAAAATACATTTGCAACAAGTGAAGGGTTAACATTAATAATCTAGAGAGAGAATTTTAAATATTAATAAATATGAAATAGTAGCAAAATGGTCAAGGGGTATTAATAATTAAGAGAAAGAGCTACAAAAGCTAATATTCATATGAAAAGATGCAAAAACTCATTTATAATTTAAAAAGTGCGAGGAAAATCAAGACACAGTTTTTCCAACAAATTGGCAAAAATTAAACAGAAGGATTATGCCAGAATTTGTGAAATTAGGGAAAGAGTGCATGCTCTTATGTTATAATATTTTTAGGGAATCTATCACCATTTTAAGTTCATAACTTATAACCTAGCAGCTACTGCTAGGTACCAGCGTGGGTAGTATGAATGTGAATAAGAATGTAATATCATTGGTAGTTCTAAAAACATTAGAATGACCCAAATATGGAACCAAGGGCATATTAAGCAACCATTAAAATTGAGGAATATCTGTTATCAATTTTGGGGAATGTCCATGATATATTGTTAAGTGAAAAAAGCAATTTATAAAATATATTAACATTTAAATAACAAAAACATTTTAAAAACTGGCAATGTGTGACTTGCATTTGTGTGCGTGTAGATATTATACATAGATGGGTAGATGGTGATATATTTTATTAGCTTCCTTTTTCTGCTGTGATAAATTATTATAAATTTCATAGCTTAAAGCAATATACATATATTGCAGTTCTAGAAGTCAGGAATAAGAAACAGGTCTCACTTGGTTAAAATCAAAATGTGAGCAGGGCTGGTCCTTTCTGGAGGCTCAAGGGGAGAATCCATTTCCTTGCCTTTTCCAAATTCTAGGGGCTACGTGCATTCCTCAGCTCGTGGCCCCATTCCTCCGTCTTCAAAGCCAGAGAATCAGGCTGAGTCCACCTGTACCTCCCCTTCACTCAGCTTAACAAGTTGGTCTTTGAAAAGAACCTCGGAGTTGGATCAGGGTTGTTCTCTGCCACAAATATTGATGAGTTCAGGTTCAAAATACACAGTAGATTGTGATTACGAAGTAACAGCTATAGACTGGTTAACTAAAAAATGTTTTCCACGAGGAACTCGTTGATAACCAGAACCATGAAGAGTGCTTCTCAGCAACACCGGATATTCATACGCAGAAGAATGAAACTAGACACTTATCTCTCACCATATACAAAAATAAACCCCAAATGGATCAAAGATCTAAATGTAGGACCCGAAACTACTAGAAGGAAACATAGGGGAAACACTTTAGGACATCAGAATAGACAATGCTTTTTTTGAATAAGACCCTAAAAATCATAGGCAACAAAAGTGAAAATAGACTAACAGGGTTATATTAAACCACGAAGCAAAGAGACAACCAGCAGAATGGGAGAAAATATTTACAGAGTATTCATCCATTCATCCAATAAGGGAGTAATATCCAGAGTATACAAGGAGCCAAAAAGAATAACAAAAAATTCCAACTTTAAAATGGGGGAAGGCAAGTCGGGCATGGTGGCGCACACTTGTAATCCTAGTACTTTGGGAGGTGGAGACCGGAGGATCAGGGTTTGCGGCCAGCCTCAGCTCTCTCTCTCTCTCTCTCTCTCTCCGTCTCTCTCTCTCTCCTTAGTGAGGCCCTCCGCAACTTTGTGAGACCCGGTTTCAAAATAAAGTATAAAAAATAGGGCCGGGGGCGTAGCGCGGAGGTAGAACGCCCCTGGGTTCAATCCCCGGTACTGCAAAAAAAAAAAAGTCTTGTATATCTTTTGTAAGGTATTTTCCAAAGTGTTTGATATTTTTGATGCCTTTGTACCTAGTATCACTTTAATTTTAAAATAATTCATTGCTAATATATAGAAATGAAATTAACTCTTAAAAATATCGCTCAGGTATGTTGTGATCTTGCCAAATTCACTTGTTAGTTCCACTAGGTTTACAAACCATAGGATGTTTTAAGTACTCATCAACACCATCTGTAAATGATGCCTCAACAGCTTCTTTTCTGATTTAGATACCTTTTGTTTCTTCTTTTTGCCTAAATGCACTAGCAAGAACGTCTAGTACACTGTTGGATACAAACGTTGAGAGCAAACACGTTGTCCTGTTTCCAGTCTTGGGAGGAAAGGACGTAGTGTTTTGCCATTAAGTATGGTGTTAGCCATAGCTTGCCGCAGCTCATTTTGTAATGCCGGTTATCAAATTGAGGGTGCACTCCTCTATTCCTGCTTTGCTTGGTATCAGCACGTCAATGATGTGGATTCTCATATACTTCATTCCATCTCCAAGCAGTCCTCATCCAAATTTTTAACAAAAAACTCATAAAATAAACAAGCAAATTAAAACTGATGTCAGCGCTTTAAAGCTCCTCAAGTGATTCCTGTTACAGTTTTGGCGGTCACCATAGGTTCTTTTCCTTAGCCCAGATACATATCATGGGCCAGGAAATAAAGAGCCAGGACAAAGTTGGAATTTAGTGCAGGGCAAAAAGATTTATTATAAAAGCAAGAGTAACAGTGTCATGTCTCAAAGAGGGTGGGGCGGGGGGAGAAGGAGAGAGAGGCATCACGCCTCCGAGGAGAACACAATGGAACAGAGTCTGACGCCCCCTGGACCCCCATCTTAAATAGGGTTTGTACTATCTGTTCTTCCTTATCTGGATTGTTCAGTTCCCAGGCCAGTAGACCCACTTTGTTAGCATCTAGGTGAGAGGATTTTTTTCCCAGCTCTTCCCAGGCCCCTGGCCTTCTAAGTTTTAAGGTTTATAATGTTCTTAGTTGTTGGCCTTCATCTTATCTTTGTTGCCATGCGACCCAGCAGGCTCAGGACAGAAGAATCCCAAACAGCAGGCTGGGAGGAGTAGGAAGCAGCCTGTTTTAACCTTATAATGCCTGCTCTGCTTCGGGACGGGATGGTATGAAGTCACCCATAACCGGATCAATTCCAATATTCAATTAGGGCTGCCAAGAACTTGAAATGGTTTTTATATTGTTAAGTTCCTTAGGGAAAACATTTTTCAATTGGCCAGCCCTGAGCTGTTGCCTCATCTCCACATTGTACCATGTATTTCAAAGTTAGATTCCTTAATATTTGTGGCAGAAAACAAGACCCTGGTCCAACTCCAGGGTTCCTTCCAGAGACCAACTTGGTAAAAATGAGTGAACGGTACACAGAGACAGAACGGCCTTTAGAATTGTCTTGTGAATTCTCCAAGTGATTTTTGTTGTTTTGGTACTGGAAGATTAAATCCGGAGGCATTCTACCTCTGAGCTACATCTTCAGCCCTTTTTAATTTTTTTTTTTAATTTTGAAATGGGGTCTCACTGGGTTGCTAAGAGTCTTGCTAAATTGCCGAAGCTGGTCTTGAAACTACAGTCCTCCTGTGTCAGCCTCCCAAGTACTGGAATTACAGGCGTGGGCCACCACACCTGGCTTGAGTGCTCCAAGTTTTGTTTTTTTTTTTGTTTGTTTTTTGTGGTTTTTTTTTTTTTGAGAAACTGGAGCAAGAATGAGCACCGTTCCACTTGTCTTCACTGGACAGACTCTGGCTTTTTATATGGGACACATACGCCTTAGGAACAATGGGGAACCTTGTGAGTCTAGATCGCGACCTTCTCAGTCTGATACGCTTGTTTTCTGCATCATCCTTCCAGCTTGACCAGCTTGCTGGATGCAGTGGTGAGGGCAGTTCAAGTGCTCTTACTGCACAGGCGGCCCAAGAACAAGGCAGGTGAGCGGTCTACCCACTGAGACCCAGCCTCAGAACCTGTTTTATCTGTCGATCTGTCAGTTGCAAGTAACTACAATACAACTATGATTATGCCATAAATGTTCATTTTGCTGCTAGTGGCTCAAAGCCAAAAATAATTATTTTATTTTCCATACGTTGGATTGCTCTTTCATAGACTATTGTGGAAATTGGGAGGTATGGGCTGTACTGATGTATCTGTTAGCCTGCCCTTCCTTCCTTCCTCCCTTCTTCCTTCTTTCGTTCCTTTGTTCCTTCCTTCCTTATTGGTGTAATGTCTGAATCCAGATGGAATTAGACTGGCTTCTATGTATAAACTCAGGTTATATCAGCCCTTCAGATTATATTTTAAGAAATTTGTCAACAACCTAACTGGGCCATGTGATCAGTTTATGGAGCCTAGGCTCATTCTTCCCTCCCTTCCTCTCTTCCTCCCTCCCTTCCTTCTTTTTTTTTTTCTTTTGTTTTTTGTAAATCTCTAGTATTTTTTTTTTCTTTTGTTTCTTCCTTGTCCCTTTTGTACTTGAGGGGAGGGAGAAATTACTCGACACTGTTCTGGCATCCAGATCACTAACCTGGACTTCTTCTAGAGCTTTCCTTCCCACTAAGGCACTGATTTCTGACTCCATGTGAATAAGGCTGAGTTTCTCCTTACCATTCCTATCAGAAATAGCAAGTCCTATTTATCCAATCACCCTTTTCCTTCTACCCATCAGGCTTAGCTATTCCTGCTAAACCCCTCACTATGACTTCTCTCTGCCCAAAACATACATCCTCTCCTCAGAGTCCAGGAAGCAACTTGTAATCAATGTAAATGATACAGACATAATCATAGACATAATTCTAGCACTTCTTGACTCTGAATAGAATCAAAGGCTTTCTTTATTTGGTTCATTTTGTAAATGTTATTGTCCTTTAAGGATGAGCATTTACTCTCTCAGCACCATCTGATTTCTAAATGTAAAGCTGAAGAAATTGTGCTTTGTGTTTGTAAATATTCTGGCACAAATTCAGAATTCAGTACCTGCTTCATATTCTCCAAAGCGTCTCTGTGCTGGTGAATTTAATATCAAGGAGCAAACATTTTTCTAGTGGGCCATAAAATAATTCTGTAGTAGTTCACATTTATTGAAGAAGAATATGGCAAAAACTGAGCAGCTTGTAAGCACTAAATATGGGTGATTAGTTCTTATTTGATGGGCCTCTGGTGGCCTCTCAGAGTGTGCCTGTAGTTCTAAGTTTGGTACCTTTTTGAAGGGACTGGGTATAGCCTGCTGGGGTTGTCTTACTAGTCAGAGACCCTCTTTTTTTTATTAACTTAAGTGATTTTCAGTTTTTCCCTTTATAACAAGATATACAGTTTTTACTTTCCAATTAAGTTGGTGTAATGTCTGAATCCAGATGGAATTAGACTGGCTTCTATGTATAAACTCAGTTTATATCAGCCTTTCAGATTATATTTTAAGAAATTTATCAAGTGGGCATGGTGGCGCACGCTTGTAATCTCAGTACATGGGAGGCTGAGACAGGAGGATCACAGGTTCATGACAAGCCTCAGCTACTTAGTGAGGCCCTGTTTCAAAATAAAGAATAAAAAATAGGGCTGGGGGTGTAGCTTAGAGGTAGAATACCCCTGGGTTCAATTTCCAGTATCGCAAATAAAAAAAAAAAAGAAAGAAATTTGTCAACAAATTGATTAGACCATATTATCAGTTTATGGAGCCTAGATTTCCTTCCTTCCTTCCTTCCTTCCTTCCTTCCTTCCTTCCTTCC
>PVJS01049083.1:0-14796 GCA_004027185.1 Glis glis
AAAAAAAAAAAAAGAGTAAAGTTTTATGAAAAATTAAATTAAAAAAAAATAAATTAAACATTGAAGATTTTGAAACTTTTTTATTTAGATTTTTTTTTTTTTTGCGGTACCTGGGATTGAACCCAGGGGCATTCTACCTCTGAGCTACACCCCCAGTCCTATTTCCTATTTTTTTATTCTTTATTTTGAAACAGGGTCTCACTAAGTTGCAGAGGGCCTCACTAAGTATAGCTGAGGCTGGCTGCGAACCTGGATCCTCTGGCCTCAGCCTCCCAAGTACTGGGATTACAAGCGTGCACCACCACGCCCAGCTTATTATTGTTTTTTTTAATCTTGTGGTGCTAGAGATTGAACCCAGGGCTAGGCAAGCACTTTACCAATGAACTACACCCCCAGTCCAGTACAGTCTTAGTTTTCTGTTTTGTTTTTGGTACTGGGGATTGAATCCAGGGGCATTCTGTCTCCAAGGTACACCCCCAGCCCTTTATTTATTTGTTTATTTTGGAACAAAGTTTTGCTAAGTTGCTGAGGCTGGCCTCAAACCTGCGATCCCCCTGTCTCAGCTTCCCAAGTACTGGGATTACAGGTGTGTACCACTACACCCAGCTACATTCTTAGTTTTATCTACACCAAATAAAAATTTAGTAATAAGGTTTTCTGTTCTTTTTTAAATGATAGTTCTTTTTCAGTTACTCCTAGTTGCCTGTTTTCTATGAGAGCTCATGCCTTATGTTTATTTTTAGGCCTCAAGAAATCAATAAAGAAGAACTAGAGGGAAACAGCATGCGGTGTGGAAGGAAGCTTGCCAAAGATGGTGAAGTAAGTATGGATTGTGGCTCTTAATATCTTATACAAATTGTTGAGGAAATCTGGTTCATTATATTGTTTTCTCTACTTTCATATGTTTGCAATTCTTCATAATAAAAAGTAAGAGAACAAATGTCTGGGAATGCCATAACCATAATGCACTTCCATGAGGATGTCCTCAGTTTTGGCATCACAGGTTACTACCTTCAAAATCTTTTTTTTTTTTTTTTAATCGGTGCTGGGGATTGAACCCAGGGGTATTCTACCTCTCACCCAACCCTATTTTATTTTTTATTTGGAGACTGTGTCTCACTAAGTTGCTGAGGGCCTCACTAGGTTGCTGAGGCTTCGAATTTTAGATCCTCCTATCTCAACCTCCCATGTACTGGGATTACAGGTGTGCACCACCGTGCCCAGCCCCAAAATCTTCATTTTAAGCATCCCATTTCAGGCCTCACCTCTTCTTATCTTTTTAGCTCTCCTAGTACTTGGACTCCAACACTATTTTTTTTTTTTCTTTTGCAGTACTGGGGATTGAACCCAGGGGCGTTCTACCTTTGAGCTACACTCCCGGCCCTATTTTTTATCCTTTATTTGAAACAGGTCTCACTAAGTTGCGGAGGGCCTCACTAAGTAGCTGAGGCTGGCTGCGAACCCGGATCCTCTGGTCTCTGCCTCCCAAGTACTGGGATTACAAGCGTGCGCCACCACCCCCGGCTCTCCAACACTATTTTAATCCCCCTGGAATGTAATGCATTGTTCTTACTCCTTTTTTCCCTATCACCTTTTTCACCATATCCTATTTTCTTTACCTCACTTATGTTTTATGTTCCTTCTTAAACTTGGTCCCTTGCTTGTATTCTTTTAGCTTCCCTTTTCTCTCTGTGACTGTCAGACTCACCTGGCTAAACCCAAGCTCTTATTAAATCCCAGCTTTCCATGCAGTTCATGCCTGCATCCACACAGGTGAATGTGACTGAGGACAAACATCCTATCCCAGTGGGTTTCACTTTAGTATTGTAATCATAAACACCAAGCAGGCCTTTAGTGCTGCATGGTGATCCTCCCACATTTCCCTAGTGAACTTCTCCTCTCATTATCTGACATGACTCATACCTTCCCTCCTCAAAAAAGCAGTGCTACCTCCCTTATTCTTACCCAGTGACCTTGTTTCTTACGGCAATAGGAAGAGAATCTGTGCTGTGATTTTCTCTTCAGAGAATGACTGAACTATTTCAATCCTCATCCATCCCCTCTCCTTGTACTAAATCTCATTAATCCTCACCTGTTCAGAAGTTTTGTTCCTACAATAATCATCTCCCTCTCACACTGTCAGCTTTTCTCTTCTATGGAATTATTCTCATTTAACATGTAACATCCATCTTAAACTATACCTTGACCGCACATTCTCCTCTACCTACCACTCCATTTTTCTGCACCCCTTTTAGGCAAAATTCATTGGGGAAAAAAATGTATCTGTTCACTATATTTCCTCTTTTCTGATGCCTTCTTGAATCCGCTCACTTTCATTTGCACAACTCCACGGAAACTGTCATGCCAGGATCAGTCGCGACATCCCACACTGCCAAATCAAGTAGTCAGTCTTCTGAAAGTTCTTGGCAACATTGACACATTTGTTCATTCACTACTTATTGAAAGATTTTCTTCCAGAACAGCATACTCTGCTAATTTTCTTCTTACTTCATTGGCTGCTCCTTCCAAAGTCTTTGCTAGATTCTTCTCTTATTCAACAAATCTGCTGTGACTAGAGGCTCAGTTCTTGAACTTCTCCCTATCTATGCTCACTCCTAAGTGATTTTTTTGTGTGTGTGGTACTGAGCATGGAACCCAGGGGTATTCTACCTCTGAGCTACAGCCTCAGCCCTATTTTATTCTTTTATTTTGAAACAAGGTCTCACTACATTGCTGAGGCTGTCCTCCAACCTGCAATCCTCCTGTCTCAGCCTCCCAAGTACTAGGATTACAGGTGTGCACCACCACGCCCGGCTCTAAGTGATCCTAATCTAGTCTCATGATTTCACAGCCTATCTGTACACTGATGACTCCTAATTCCAAATTCATATGTCCTGCTACTTACTTGGATTATTTTTCGGATACCTGGTAGCATCTCAGATATAACAGTCCCAAGCAGATCTCCTGAGTTTCATCCCTAAACCTCCTCCTTCCCAAGAGTTCTCCAACCTGCAGATGGCCATCCATTCGTCCTTTGCATAGGCTTCAACCTTTGGATTCATTTTGGACTCTTCTTTCTTTCATACCACTCTTGGTTTCCATACGAAATTCCTCAAGACTCTAAGCCTTAAATACATTCTTAACAGGTCTACCACTAACACCCAGGTCACCTTTCTTTCTTGCCTGGGCTATTAGAGCAGCCTCATAACTGCTCTCCTGTTTTACTCTTTCTCCTTTACATTCCGTTTTCCATACAACAACCAAAGTGATTTTTTCAAAATGCAAGTTAGATTATGTCGCTTCCATCCCTAATATCTTCCATTCACCTCCCACCACACTGATCTAAACTCTTCTTACCATGGACCACTAGGCCCTGCCCTTGACTGCCTGTGTGAGCTCATTTCCAGCTTCCATCCTTGCCAGTAACTGCCCCAGCCATATAGCCCTTCCTGCTGTTCCTCAAATATGCCAAGCATGTTTTTACCTCTGGAGCTTTGTACTTGCTGTTCTCTTTACCATGATCTTTCCCTAGCTACCTGATCTGAGCCTTCATCTATCCTCCTCAGAGAGACTTCCCCTGGGCACCTGTCTAAATTGGCAGGCTCCGCAGCTGTAAGCCCCTTCCTCTATGCTGTGACTCTCTGCTGATCTTCTCTTCCATTCCATGTATTACTCATCCTCTCTCCCACCACACAAACATATTCACATAGGAGAAATATAAATCCTACAAAGGCAGAAATTTTGTTCTCTACTGTGTTTCCATGGCCTAAAGCAATGCCTACCATCTATGCTCAATACATATCATTTAAATACTGAATTAAAGCCAGGCATGGTGGCACACACCTGTAATCCCAATACTTGGGAAACTGAGACAGGAGGATTGCAGGTTCAAGGACAGCCTCAGCAAGTAGTGAGACTCTCAGCAACCTAGCAAGACACTGTTTCAGAATAAAATAAAATAAGGCTGGGGGTATAGCTCAGAGGTAGAATGCCCCTGGATTCAATCCCCAGTATCAAAAGAAAAATAAATAATTGAATTAATGTTATAATTCGGGGTCTCCACCAAACTCTTGAAGCCCTAATTTTATTTTCCTGTACTAACTTACCTAATACTCTCTCATTACCTGTTAACTGATAGAATAAACAAACTTAGAACCTCATGGTGGTATTTAAAATAACCTAGTTGTGTGTCTATTGGTTAACTAAGGTATTTTAGAATATTGTTACAGTGGGTTTTAGTGGATTTTAACTGCCTAGACTCCTGGTGTCTAAGCTATACTTATTTAGAGTTGCAGTGAAAACCTTATTATTTATGATGGAATTGCATTATGGAGAATATGAAGAAGCAGTACTAGAAAAGCTTAAGGAGTTAAAACTATTTTTAAAGGCTGCTTTTGTGGCTTATGCATATAGCTCTGTATGGGAAGCCTTAAGGGAAATGGACTGACAACAAAAGTAGGGGGCCTATGGGAGAAATACTTGGAACGAGTTACAGAAAAGAAAAAACATTTTGAACTTTTTATTTTGACTTGCTAATGTGATAAACTGAAATCTCTCTTTTGTATCTCTTAGTACTGCTGGCGTTGGACAGGTTTTAATTTCGGCTTTGACCTGCTTGTAACTTATACCAATCGGTACATCATTTTCAAACGCAATACACTGAATCAGCCCTGTAGCGGATCTGTCAGTTTACAGCCTCGAAGGAGCATAGCATTTAGGTAGGATGAGATTTCCCCACCCCTCTCGTCACTCCAGAGGAAATATAAGAAATAAAATAAAACCTTGATATTTTGTAACAAGTATAGTAGAACTTCTGTAAGATATAGAGTATGTGCAAGTGTTAGGAACTAACAAGGCTCCATTCTTGTGAAATGTATTATTAATAATCAAAATCAAAAGATCTAGTATGTCAAAAGAATGAATAGGCTGGAATATGAATGATAGAGGACTGGTACAGACTTTTTTTTTTTTTTTTTTGCGGTACTGGGGATTGAACCCAGGGGCATTATACCTCCGGGCTACACCCCCAGCCCTATTTTTTTTATTCTTTATTTTGAAACAGGGTCTCGCTAAGTTGCAGAGGGCCTCACTAAGTAGCTGAGGCTGGCTGCGAACCTGCAATCCTCGTGTCAGCCTCCCAAGTACTGGGATTACAAGCATGTACCACCACGCCCGGCTTGGTACAGACTTGAAGCTATTGCCTTGTTGCAATTCCTAGCAAATGTCAAGGTGTTTGTCTAGGAACATGTCTGATATTACCTTTAAATTTCTCTAGGATTTGATATGTCCAACTTTGCCTAATACTTGAGCTGGCAACCTTTTTGGAGAGGATGCTGTAGGCTGACAAATGGGAAATTAATGTAATATTTACATTTTATTTTTAAATCAAATATTTATGTTTACCTTATATATAAAAACCAGCTTAAGCCGGGCGTGGTGGCTGAGACAGGAGGATCGCAGGTTCGCGGTCAGCCTCAGCTACTTGGTGAGGCCCTCCGCAACTTAGCAAGACCCTGTTTCCAAATAAAGAATAAAAAATAGGGCTGGGGGTGTAGCCTGGAGGTAGAATGCCCCTGGGTTCAATCCCCAGTACTGCAAAAAAAAACCCCAAAAATAGCTTAAAAGAGATCAAATGTATTTGAGCTAAAATGGGGGGTTTGAGATATAGCTCAGCCTAGTGGCATAGTGCTTGCTTAGCACCTGCAACTACCTGGGCTTAATCCCCAGCACCAAAAAATAAAACTCCACTAAAACTAAATCTTTGGGAGAAAACACAGGGTGAAACCTTCATAACATTTGATTTGGCAGTGATTTCACTGATATGACACTACAAGCATAGACAACAACAACAAAAAGATAAATTGGACCTCATCAAAATAGAGAACTTCTGTGCATCAAGGGGCACTATCAACAGTGAAAAGGCAATCCATGGAAAATATTTGCAAATCATACCTCTGATAGGAGTTAAGCAGAATACATAGAGAACTCCTAAAAATCTACAATTAACAACAAAAGAACAACAACCTAGGTTAAAAAATGAGCAAAGGCAGTGGTAGAGTGCTTGCCTAGAATGCACAAGGCCCTGGATTCAGTCCCCAGCACCACACACAAATATAAAGTAAAAGGACTTGTTTAAAATGTCCCCAGAGGAGATATACAAGAGGCTGAGAAGCACATAAAAAGACGTGCAACATCACTAATCATTAGGGAAATGCAAATCCAAACCATAATGAGATACCACTTCACACCTATTAGGATGGCTAATATTCAAAACAAAACAAGGATTGATAAGGCTGTGGAATAATTGAAACCCTGTGCACTGCAGGTAACCATGTGAAATGGTACAGCCAGCCGGGCGTGGTGGCGCACGCTTGTAATCCCAGTACTTGGGAGGCTGAGACCAGAGGATCCGGGTTCGCGGCCAGCCTCAGCTACTTAATGAGGCCCTCCCCAACTCAGTGAGACCCTGTTTCAAAATAAAGAACAAAAAATAGGGCTGGGGGTGTAGCCCAGAGGTAGAATGCCCCTGGGTTCAATCCCCCATACTGCAAATAAATAAATATAAATAAATAAAATGGTACAGCCACCATAGAAAACATTAGGATGGGGCTCGTAGTTAGAGCACTTAACCTAGCAGGTGCCAGGCCCTCACCTCAATCCCTAGCACTACTTTTTTTTTTCCTTTTTGTGGTACTGGGGATTGAACACGGGGCATTCTACCTCCAAGCTACACCCCCCAGCCCTATTTTTATTTCTTATTTGGAAGCAGGGTCTCACTGAGTTGCAGAGGGCCTCAGTTGCTGAGGCTGACCACAGACCTGCAATCCTCCTGTCTCAGGCTCCCAACTGCTGGGATTACAAGTGTGCACCACCATGCCTAGCTCAAACCAGCACTAAAAAAAAAAAAAAAAAGCCTGGTGTTGTGGCGCACACTGGTAATCCCAGTACTTGGGAGGCTGAAACAGGAGAATTGCAGGTTCGCAGCCAGCCTCAGCAACTTAGTGAGGCCCTCCACAACTTAGTGAGACCCTGTTTCCAAATAAGAAATAAAATAGGGCTGGGGATGTAACTCGGAGGTAGAATGCCCCTGAGTTCAATCCCTAGTACCACACACACCAAAAAGATAGAAAATGTTGCTATGCTTTCAAAAAAAATTAAACATAGAATTATCATATGATCTAGCAATTTCTTCTTTGAGTATATACCCAGAAGAACTTTTTATTTTTATTGTTTATTTTGAAATAGGGTCTCACTAAGTTGTGGAGGACCTAAGTAGCTGAGGGTGGCTGAAAACCTGGATCCTCCGGTCTCAGCCTCCCAAGTACTGGGATTACAAGCATGCACCACCAAGCCCGGCTAAAATGAAATGAAATTTTATGTATTTTTTATCACAACAAAAAATCATTTATAAATTATCTGTGTATTTCCGACATGTATATAGCACAGGCTTATAAATCTCAATGGGATATGTTTATAGGAAGATTTTTATAAAATAAAAGATTTACAAATAATTTGGAAGAAAAATAAATATTAAAACAAGGGAGGGTTTGTTTAAAGTAATCCATGATTACAATCTCATGTAATCATTTGGTTTTTTATCCTAGATTACGTTTGGCTTCTTTTGATAGTAGTGGAAAGCTAATATGCAGTAGAACAACCGGCTATCAAATACTTACACTTGAAAAGGATCAGGTATGTTTGATTACTTTTGTTGTGCCATAATACTTGTGTTTTGAATCCTTTTGAAAATTCTTAAGTAGAATTGACATTAAAGTTATGATATTTTGATTTAAAGATTGGTTTGAAAATTTTTTTTCTTTTTTTGTGGTACTGGGGATTGAACCCAGGGGCATTCTACCTCCAAGCTACACCCCCAGCCCTATTTTTCATTCTTTATTTTGAAACAGGGTCTCACTAAGTTGTGGAGGGCCTCACTAAGTAGCTGAAGCTAGCTGCAATCCTTCTGTCTCAGCCTCCCAAGTACTGGGATTACAAGCATGCACCACCACGCCTGGTTTGAACATTTTTTAAAAGATGAAAGTACCATGTTCACTTCTGCTTAATTTACCTGATCTCACTACCAATTGATTACCTTTTATCCAGAAGATATGAAATTTGAAATGCTCTGAAATCTGAAACTTTTTGAGCATCACAAGTGGAAAATCTGCCACCATGAAACTTTGTTTTATGCACAAAATTAAGAATATTATACAAAATTACCATGAGTCCGTGTTTATGTTTAGACTTAGGTCCCATCCCCAAGATACCTCATTGTGTATATGCAGATATTCCAAAATCTGAAAAAAAATCCAGAATCTGTAACCCTTCTGGTCTCAAGCATTTCAGATAAGGAATATTCTGCCTGTCTGTAGAAGCATAACAGGGACCAAAAAAAAACACGATTTGAGGGGCAGGGAAAAACTGACAATAAACAGTTGTTTATTTTGAATATTATCTTCAAAAAGTTATGAACCTTAAGTGCTTGCTCCATTATGTACATAAGTGTATTTATACATTAACAGCAAACATCTTGAAGACAATCCAGTATGTCTCCACAGCTCCTGATTATTAAGAGAGCATTTTTCTGTAGCACATTAGATTTGTAAGGTGACAAACATCTGTAATATTCTCCAAATTATTTATAAAGCCATTTGTTTTTTCATATATCATGTACATATAGAAGCTTCAAAATATGATGCTGAGGGGCTGGGGGTGTAACTCAGTGGTAGAGCACTTGCCTAGCATGTGTGACACCCTGGGTTCAATTCCCAGCACCACACACACACTCCAAAAATTATGATGAGAAAGTGAACTATTTTTAAGAAGTAAATTAGAGTGCTAAAATATTGTAGAAGTTTATTTCTATGTGAAACTAACAAAGCTTGGGGTAGTGGTGCACACCTGTAATCCTAGCTACTCAGGAGGCTGAGGTAGGAGGATTGAAAGTTTGAGGCTCCTGGGCAACTTAGCAAGACTCTGTCTGAAAATAAAACTAAAAGCCGGGCATGGTGGCGCACGTTTATAATCCCAGTACTTTGGGAGGCGGAGACCGGAAGATCTGGGTTCGCGGCCAGCCTCAGCTCGCTCTCCCCCCCCCCCCGCTCTCTCTCTCTCTCTCTCTCTCTACTTAGTGAGGCCCTCCGCAACTTCGTGAGACCCGGTTTCAAAATAAAGTATAAAAAATAGGGCCGGGGGTGTAGCGCGGAGGTAGAGCGCCCCTGGGTTCAGTCCCCGGTACCGCAAAAATAAATAAATAAATAAATAAAAAATAAAACTAAAAAGGCTGGAAGCGAGGCCTAGTGGAGCACTCCTGTAATCCTACTGTTTGAGAGGCTGAGACAGAAGTATTGTGCCAGCTTCAGCTACTTAGTGAGGTCCTCCACAACTTAGTGAGACTTTGTTTCGAACTAAAAAATAATATAGGGCTAGGGGTGTAGCTTAGAGGTAGAATGCCTGTATTCAATACCCAGTACCACAAAAGGGGCGGGGGCTGGGAATATAGCTCAGTGGTAGAGTGCTTGCTTATCATGCAGGAGACCCTGGGTTCAATACCCAGTACAAAATAAAACTAACCAACATTCCAAAGGATATACCATTTTAATAAAGGATTCAGAGCCTTAGATTGTTCATAAATTATGACAAGATAACAGTTCTCCTCAGACTGAAGAGACCATCGTAGAATATTCTTCGCATTGTAAGGAACCTTAGAAATAATAGTTGTAACCTCACATGCCTTGGATGAGCACTCCTTACCAGCATTCTTACAGAATGAGCTCAGAGTAGTGTGCAGCGTGGAGGGAGGAGTCTCTAACCCACTGTGCGTCTGAGGGTGCGTGTGGTGACTGAATGGGGAGAAGGGAAGACAGCTCAAGGAAAGCTTCCTCTCCTGGAGAGGTGAAAAGTGAATGAATCCCTCACCGAGCCTCGAATGGGTGAGACAGAGGCAAGGGACCACATGGACCATCCCTGTGACTTAAAGAGGGTTGGAAGAGTTCCACACAAACAGAGCCAGGACAGGATGGATGATGGATGGAGTTTGAAGGATTTTAGCTGGGGAGTTGTATATGTGTTTTAGAGGTTGTGGATGTTTGTTGTAGGAAAAATAAGCAGAAACAAAAATCATACGTGTATCACTCAAATACACTGCTGACATTGTTTTCTTCACTTACATCTCTTTTCCAAAATTGGATTTTACTATGAGCTATTTTATAACCTGATTATTTTTTATGGTGAAAAAAATGTATATTTTTAATGAACTAGCTGGATTCAGTTTAGATGATTTTTTTTTTTTTGGTGCTGGGGATTGAACCTAGGGGCATTCTACCTCTGAGCTACAACCCCAGCCCTATTTTATTTTTTTAGTTTGAAAAAGGGGCTCGCGAAATTGCTGAGGCTGGCTTCAAACCTGCAATCTTCCTGTCTCAGCCTCCCAAATACTGGAATTACAGGTGTGTGCTACCACGCCCAGCTAGATGATCCCAATTTTGTTGGCAACTTCCCAAACATCAGTCAGGAGCCAGTCGAATATGTGCCGCCTTCTATCCGTCAGACCTGAGCAGAATGTTAGCCTTGACCCTATAAATGCCACAGACCTTCTTCACAGCCTGTTTGATCTGGTACTTGCCAGCTTTGACATCACAGTGAACACAAGCTTGTTGTCTTCTGTTTTTTATGTGACCTACTTTCAGTGTCAGGGGACCTTGATGCTGGCATAGTTAAGCCTTGATGAGAGGCAAATGGGGCCACTCTCTGGGCCTAGTAAAGAAAGAACAGCAAGCCCCTCTTTGGAACCCAAGGCGTGGAGAGCTCAGGTACAGCAGACAATGAGATAGCAATAGCCTTTTTTTTCTTTTCAGTTTGTTGTACATAGCTTTTCTTATCAAGAAATATATGTCTATAGCCGGGCATGGTGGCGCACGCTTGTAATCCCAGTACTTGGGAGGCGGAGACCAGAGGATCCAGGTTCACGGCCAGCCTCAGCTACTTAGTGAGGCCCTCCGCAACTTTGTGAGACCGGGTTTCAAAATAAAGTATAAAAAATAGGGCCGAGGGTGTAGCTCGGAGGTAGAATGCCCCTGGGTTCAATCCCCAGTTCTGCAAAAAAAAAAAATATATATATATATATATATGTGTGTGTGTGTGTGTGTGTCTATGACATTTTTGTTAAGTGCATACTATTGTTTGGACTATACCATAAGTAATTTCTCTTTATTGGGTAAATTTTCTCATTTTTTCATTATTTTAAGAAATATATATCTATACATTTTTCTATTTTAAAGATAATTTTTTGGGGGTACTGGGGATTGAACCCAGGGGTACTCTACCACTGAGCTACAACCCAGCCCTTTTTATTTATTTATTTTTTGGAACGGGGTCTTGCTAAATTGCTGAGGCTGGCCTTGAGCCTGGGATCCTCCTGTCTCAGATGCCCAGGTACTGGGATTATAGGTGTGCACCACTGTGCTGCCTTATATTGATTTTTTTTTTATTTCTTTGCTTGCTACTTGGTATAGTTGGGTTTTGTATGTTTATTTGACAAACCATCTTATGTAAAGTGACAGTTTATATTGTTTTTGTTTAATTTTTATTAAGATGTTCATTTTTTCATGCAAACTTTAATAGCTGTATATATTAAGAATAGTAATATTTGCAATAGGTTATGGTTTTTCATTCTTGTCATTTATCTTTTCCATCTTCAAGGTGATCCATTAACCTTTTCCTTAATGATTTCATTTGGTGTGATCCTTAGGCTCCTTTTTTACTAGGACTATATAGTCATCTGTGGGTTTTTTCCTATTTTATGGCTTAATTTTTTACAGTGGAGTATTTGATAGCTCTGAAATATATCAGGTGTTTCAATGTATTTAAGCCTTATCATATACTAAATCTTTATAAACTTGGTTTCATTTCAGAACCTTCTATTTTATTGATTTCTTTGTTATGAAGACAATTTATTGTTTTAACTAGGCTAACATTAAAGTACATTTTAGTACCTACTAATGCAAAACCACTTTCATTCTTTTTTCAAAAATCCCTGAATTCTTTGTATATAATTATTCATTCTTCTGTGTTGACTGAAGAATCATTTGTCAAGCTGCCTCTCAAAAGTTCCTATGGGGATTTTGATTTGTTTTATTAAATACATAGATTAATTTGTTGGGAAATAAGTATTTTATATTTCATTTGGCTAATGTGAAATGAATCTTTTTTTCTAATAGTTTTTGGTAACATGGGAAAGCTATGATTTTTGTGTATTTTATAACAAACCATTTCACAAGACTGTTAGCTAGATTTGCATTGTGGAAGGTTCTCTCAGATAGCAATGTATAAGAGGATTAGCGACATGATAATGGCAAAGAGTGATTATTTGGCTATAGTCCAGATCAAAAAATGAGAACCTTGAAGTAGTAGTAGAGATGAAGAAATGTGGATGGTTCTAGAAATAAAGTGGTACTGCATTTGACAGAATTTAGTGCTTAATTGTGTGTGTGAGAAAAAGCAGTCAAAGATGGTTCCTGGTTTTCTGATGTAGGAAACTTAATTTTTTTCCTGAGCTTTGAGTTATTGGAAGGAAAATTATCCTTATTTAAAGTGTTGGTGATGGTAAAGAGATGAGGAATTCACTTTAGGGCATATTTAATTGCAGGGCATCAAGATGAAAATTTGATAGGTTGCTAGATAAATGGGCCTGGAGTTTACAAGAATGCCTGGGCTAGAAATAATGATTGGGTGAGATGACCTATAGGAAATGTGTAGAAATTATTACAGGATATGGAAGCCTAGGTAGGAACCACTGGTATTTAAAGGGTGAGCAGAATAACCTAGTGAGACATCAAGAGCCAGGATGGGAGTCAAAGCCAGACTGCAATTGTGAAAGCACAGATGGCCCAGAAAGGAAGAGATAGTAGCCAGTAGAAGAGGGTTTTAATTTGACTTGCTTTATAACTAAGTGAAGATTTCCAGTAGCAAGTTAGATTTATAGATCCTGGAACTTAGACCTATAAAATAGGATGTGCATAGCCAGGCATGGTGGTGCACACCTGTAATCCCAGTACTTGGGAGGCTAAGACAGGAGGATCACAGGTTTGAGGATAACCTCAGCAACGTAGTGAGACTTTCAAAATAAAAAGGGCTGGGGGTGTAGCTCAGAAGTAGAATGCCCCTGGGTTCAATCCCCAATACCACACATACACAAAATAGGATGTGGGGGAAGTAATAGAGATGTAGTATAGCATAAGTCACATGATCTTAAAAGAAGCAGGAATTTATACACGAAGGTGAAAAAATAATCATCGAGTAGTTAGAATGGGGGACCTGGGAAGGTGCCTGCTCTGTGCTGCATGGGCTCCACGGCTTCCACTTCCATAGTGGAACAAGGAAAATGGAACTTTGCTATAAATATGTTTCAGTGCATATCTAGATATACATTGAGCCTTTAGGTGGAGTTGAAGGTCTGATAAATCTAGAACTAGATCTGTCTTGTTCGGGGATGAAGAGTGGGGATTGATGCAACTTAATATTCAGAAATGCCAGGCGTGGCGGTGCACGCTTGTAATCCCAGTACTTGGGAGGCTGAGACTGGAGGATCTGGGTTCGCGGTCAGCCTCAGCTACTTAGTGAGGCCTCCGCAACTTAGTGAGACCTTGTCTCGAAATAAAGAATAAAAAAAAAAAATAGGACTGGGGGTGTAGCTTGGAGGTAGAATGCCCCTGGGTTCAATCCCCAGTACCGAAAAAAAAATTCAGAAATCAATGTATCCATTCAATCAAGTGGATCTGGTGGCACAAGCTTGTAATCCCATTCCTTGGGAGGCTGAGATAGGAGGGTCACAGGTTTGAGGACAGCCTCAGCAAGTAGTGAGACTCTCGTCAACCTAGCAGACCTATTTCAAAATAAAAATAAAATAGGGCTTGGGGTATAGATCGGAGGTAGAATGCCCCCAGGTTCAATCTCCAGTACCACACACACACAAAAAAAGAAATCAATGTATCCATTCAGCCTCCAAGTGATATCCACATTGGCTGCTTTCTGTTCCCAGAGTTAGCCCTTTGATCTACCCCACCCTACCTATGCTCAAATCCCAGTTAGGCTAATCTAACTCAGAGCCTTTGTTATCATGGTACAGAATCTTGGTTTTTATCATCAGATCTACATACTGCCAAAGCATTTATCCTCATCAGATTGAGTAAATGTGCTTTCCCCCAGGTTACTAATAAGAACTTTGAGTAGGCTCAGGTGACTCTGGCATCTAAAGACCAGCTGTGCTTTGACATCATTCCTCTCTGGCGACAGTGTCGGTACCATCAACTGGGAAGATGGCATTACCTGATTTTGTTCATTGTTTTGTTTTTGTTTTTAAACATCCCTTTCCCTCTTTGGGAATATAGAGAGATTGTGGGATACATGTGTGTTTGTATGTGTTTGGGTAGCATTTGTATTTTCTACCTTTATCCATATTTATCTTGCAACTCCCCAACACAGAAGCTGCGTCCAGTTAAGCCTACTTCAGTCACTCAGATATTCTAGTTCTAGTCCCTCTGAATTGCTTTCATAAAAAAATGTAAAACTCTATAAACAGTTTAGTGGTATATTCTCCAAAATGTATAAATTAAAGCATACCATTGTATAGAATATATCTCAAGTATTAAAAAAGTAGGAATTAGGTTGGGCGTGGTGGCGCACGCTTCTAATCCCAGTACTTTGGGAGGCGGAGACTGGAGGATCCGGGTTCGCGGCCAGCCTCAGCTTGCTCTCTCTCTCTCTCTCTCTCTCTCTCTCCCTCTCCCTCCCCCTCCC
>PVJS01049084.1:0-14796 GCA_004027185.1 Glis glis
GGGGACACAAAAGGGACTCCAATGACAACAGAGAACCCTCAGTGGTGCAAGGGAAGGGGTACAAGGGAAGGGGAAGGGCAAGAAAGAAGTGAATCTATGGAATTACTATCATAAATAATGTGTACATATGAGATTATACCAACATCATTCTCAGTGCTACATGTGGGGGGTCGCAGGGGGAGGGACACCAAGAGCTGTGTGCATGTATGTTAAAACCAAACTGATACTCATTGTGATGTGAGACTACAATGCACCAATAAAAACATATTAAAAAGAAGATCTATGTCAAATGTTTTTCCTTGTGATTTTTCTAGGAGTTTTAATTTCAGACTTTACATTTAAAGCTTAAATTCATTTCCAGTAAATATTTGTTTACTGGGTAAGACAAATGACCCAATTTTATTCTTTTACATGTGGATATCGTTTTCCCAACATCTTTTATACATCATTGTATACTCTTGATTTTCGTGTCAAAGATGAGCCAACTGTATATATTGATGAATGGATGGAAAAATGGACAAATAAACTGTGGTACATGTGGGAAATGAAATGATATTCAGGCATGTGTACACACACCCACACACACTCACGATTCTGTCATGTCCACCATGAAAACTTGGATGTCTTCCATGAATGTGGAAGACATTATGGTTAGTGAAATAAGTCAGAGAAAGAAAGATAAATACTGAATGACCTCAGTATATGTGGAATCTAAAAAGGTTAAATTTACAGAGTGTAGACTGGTGGTTGCCAGGCAAGATGGACAGAGAAAAGGAAAAATGTTGTTTGAAGACTACAAACTTTGTGTTATAAAATGAAGAAGTTCTGGGAATCTAATGCACATTATGAGAGGAGATAAATATACTAAGTAATTTGATTGCAATATTCATTACATAACATATATATCAAATCATCACATTTTATACTTTGAATATATTCATTCCTCATTTGTCAGTTTAGTATTTTTAAATAAAAATAAAGAAGACAATGGAATATTATTTCCAAAGGGTTATAAAAAGTTATTAACACAAAATTCTATATAGAGTGAAAATCCTTTAAAATGAAGGCAGAATAATGACATTTTAGGATGAATGAGAACTGAGAAGATTTGTTAACAAATTTTCACTGGGTAAAATGCTAAAAAAGAGTTCAGGCTGCAGGAAAATGACAGTAGATGGAAACTTGGATCTAAAAGAAATAAAAATAGGGACTGTCAATGGCAAAAATATAAGAAATGATGAAGGTCCTTATATTTCCTCTTGTTTAAAATTTCCATGAATATATTTGAGGCAAAAATCATAAAATGTAGCCGGACGTGATGGCGCACGCTTGTAATCCCAGTACTTGGGAGGCTGAGACCAGAGGATCTGGGTTTGCAGCCAACCTAAGCTACTTAGTGAGGTCCTCCACAACTTAGTGAGAACCTGTTTCAACATAAAGAATAAAAAATAGGGCTGGGGGTGTAGCCCAGAGGTAGAATGCCCCTGGGTTCAATCCCTGGTACAGCCAAAAAAACAAAATCATAAAATGTAATTTAGTCATTACAATCAATGTAAATATCATATGCTGGTACTACTGGTGTGTGTGTATGTGTGTATACATATATATGTATATATATATGTATATATGTATATATATATGTATATTTATATGTATATGTAAAGAGAGATGTGCATATATATGTAGAGAGAGTGAGATACATATATGTATATATATGTATATCAATCTATCTGTATCACTGAGGATGTGACTGAATGACCGCATTTACATGTGGAATCTAACGGAGTTGAGCTCACAGAGGCAGAGAGTAGACTGGTGGTTTCCAGGCTCTGTGGACAGGGAAAAGAGAAAATATCGGATGATGGGAACGACTAGTATTATACTTTTGCAAAGTTTTTATACTTTACCAGAATAGTACATATCCCCTTGAAATAGCTGTGGAAAGAAAATGGCAGAGTATTCATTACAGATAATTTCAACAAAGGTGCATGTAAAACTTATCAGTGATAAATAAGAAATATTTTATTTATTTGGGGAACAGTATCATAGAGAGTTCTTTGCAGGTTGGTTACACCAAAACAGCCCTACATGGCGGTGAGCTCAATGTCATCGTAGCCAGGTTCTTCTTTTCTCAGGACCAACGAATATGCCTTCTCTCCCATGTGAGGGCTGGCAGCTTCACTAGCAGACTGTGGAGAGATACCTGAAACAGTCAGGAGAACCCTGGTTTCAGAGGTGACAAGAAGACAGCACAGAGTCCTCTTATAGAAGGAAGGACAAGTACAGAGTGGGTAGAAAATATTTATGTGGATGCGGAGGTTGTCTGAAAGCCTAGATAGAGCTGCTTCATACTGGTTTTGCTGTGCAAAGCCTTGTCTTAATGTGGACAACAGGAAAGATGATGGGTCAGTAACAGCAAGGAGTGGGAAAGAGAATGAACGTTTTCTTGCACACCAGGCTGGTCTGATTCCTTAAGGACTGGAGGCAGGAGGTGGCCTCCATGATTCCTCAGGACTTCACTAACAGAACACACTTGACCTCAAAGCATTCACTAAAACAACTTGGGTTCTCTACCAAATCCAAAAGAGGGCAGCTCACCAAATCCCAGTCTCCTGCTCGCCATGGAACACTGGCCCACACATAAGCAGAAAGCCTAGTCCTAGTGAACAATCTTATGTCAATTGAAACAATGGGAGAAAATTAGCTCTTTCTTCCAGGGATGACACTTTATCACTCTTTAATTAAGGCCACTATGTATGTAACAGTAATAGTGGGCAATGTCACTTCAAACATTGGTTCCATGGTTCCCCCAAAACAAATTTGTATATCTCATCGATTTAATTTGCCTTGATACTAAAAAAAACTTTTCAAATTATTTCTCATAATTTGTAAGACCCCCATATTTCTTTCCTAACACACATATCAGTTTCTGGTGTGAAAATAAGAACAAAGCAATAAGTCCCTGCAACTTATACAGACATGACTCCATCCCATGGGCGGTGGACACAGACACAGAACACAATGTGTTTCTTCATTCGGAAGAGATGAAATAGTTATAATGAACCAGGGACAGAGAATAGCTGATGTCATCTAGGCATACAAGGCTGCTCAGATACTTCCAGGTATCGACATGCTGCCCTGGAAGTTCTTAAAACAGATAAGGAATAAAATGGAGGAGCAAAATATAGATTAGACTAGGTGATGTCTTAAGTCTCTTCTAATGCAGAAATTCTAATAGCTGATAAATATGGGTGCCATATTCCCAGGTGTCCCAAAACATTTATTTGATCTCAATTTTCTTAGAAACCATGTAAATGCTCTAAATATTCTAATATATCAGGGCCAATAATATTTTACTAAATAGTCTCTGTCATAAATATCGACAGAAGGTATGATGCTATGAGATTAGCATACACATAATATGTACACATATTATATGAAACATATAATATATACATATCAGTAACTGGGGGAGATTGAATCTGGACTACAAGAACCCAGGCTGTTCCTGTGCCCTCTGAGGCATGGGGAGCATGAAGCCATCAGGAGGGGATCCCTCCTTCCTCTCCTGGGTTCCTATCACCCACAGACAAGCGAGTCCACCAATCCCAATCCCAGTAGGCTTGGACATCTGTCCCCTAGAGTTCTGTTGACCTTAGGATCCATCTCACAGAGCCCTCCTGGACATGCCTCATCTCGAGAGCTGTCCACTTTTACTACTTGGGGAAGGTCCAGGGTGGACGTTCTCCACTCTTAGATCCCTAGGAGGAGGTCCAGTGAATTTACCACTGTAGACACCTTACACTCCAAGTATTCCAGGGATTATCAAAGTCAATTGTTGGTGTGAATATTCACATAAACCACAAAATGATTCACATATGACTCTGTCTCAGGATTAAAACCATTCTTCCCACTTTCTCTTTCCCAAGAAATTTTTGGAAAGATCAAGTTCAGATGTTATTTTTACAAGCATGGTCTTTGAATCTATAACAATAAATTTGATGTATGTCTGTGACCCAGTAGAAGTAGCTGTGCATGCTGAATTTAGTCCAACACTTTCTGAGTATACACGTGTGTAGAGAGGAAGTACTACCTGTGGTGAGAAGAGACACTTCCAGTCCTATCACAGGAGGAAGTTCTCCTCAGATGCCAACCTCCTCACCCCCACATCCAAGGGAGACCTGTCTCTACTACCTGGGGCAGAGTCAGGGTCTCCATTCTCCTCACCATCCCCTGTGTAATACGGCAGCTTAGACACTGAGTCACGAGACAGACTTTCTGCTAGGGAGAAAATAATTACAGACAAATACACAGTAGAAGGCGTGATTTGATAGTAATCCTGAGGCTAAAGACTTGCAGAGCGCGTGCTTGGAGCTCCTGCCTTAGGAGGAGGCTGACTACATGAGGTAATGGTGGATTTGTGCTTGATGAAGATTCCCACACCCATGGCCAAATCATGAAGGGAAAGAATGTTAAAACCTGTGCTGTCCAGCAGGCCCTCCCTCTCTGGGGTTACCTGGTTACCAGTGTCCTGGTACAAGGCCTCATCAATGACATCTTCAACAGTGGATAAGGCTGGGAAGGCAGCATGAGTTCAGAGATTGATCCTGGAAGTGTGTCCCTCACCAACAGACAGAACCTCCTGTGTTCCCCTTGCTCGGCCTTGGAGAAAGCCCTCTGGGCTGCCAGGTCCCTCTCTTTAGCTTGTGCTCCACTGGGACAGAACTAGGCTTCCTGATCCCACCTGGATCCTACACCCAGTCTCCACTGACACTCTCCACTCAGGAAGTCATCATATTTAAGAGCTTCACCTTTTCCCCAAGGCCAAGGATTCAGGTCTTTCAAATCTTGAAATGTACAGTACAGAAGGAAGTTTACCAGATAATAAGAATGAAGACTACAATATGTATAATTTTCCAAAATCTACACTGGTCCAATACTCCCCCTGCACACCTTCCATGTTGCCAGCATCCCGAAGCCCCACCTTGGCGATCTGCTCTCCATCTGCATAGCTGGGTTCCCAGGATGATGAGGACCAGAAAGAGAAGGGCTTCCAGGATGATGTACAGGATCCCAGGTAAGAAGATGCCAGAGACAGAGGCTGAGACAGACCTGGTGCCTGAGGAGGTAAAGGGCCAGAAGACTTTAGAAAGCATCATTAGCCCATAGGAACCCAGTTATCCTGGCATTTCCCAGGTCCTCAGTACTCTGAAGTCACTACTTGAGATAAAGTGGATCTGCCGAACCCCAAGATGAATCCAACCCAGACCCCAGCCTGGGCTGTGTCGGCTCTCTTCTGAGTCTGGTTTTAGGGGTTTCTATTAGTCAGTGCTGGTGAGGCTTTGGAGCCCTATGGCTGCTACGGCTTAATAAACCTCATGGCTGCTTCTTTCACCTGCTCATCAGGCCCATTATTATGTGACCAGAATGTGTGGGTTCCACGGTGAGGACCCTGAATATCTGAGTGTCTCCTCCATCACATGCGCAGAGCAGAAGAACCACTTACTTCTAGGGGTGCTGGCAGCTGTTGTCCTCATACCTGAAGAGAAGAGAAGGAAAATGGGTCACTGCACTGGGGTGGCCTGGGGCAGTCATCAGGTCATACCACCCTCACTGGCACATGGTCCTTTCCCAGATGGCAGGAGGTCAGGGCACAGCCTCTGCAGAGCCAGAACACGGGGCAACGGCAGCCTGGGAGGCTTTGGATGCAGACATCCCCCCAACATCTCACACCTCTCCTGTCCCCTCTCACCTGAGCACTGCACACCAGCATCCTCCTTGTGCTTGCAGTTGCTCTGCCTCCAGTGCACAGGAGCACAGGCCCACAGCAAGGGCTCTAGGCCCCAACACTGCACATCATCCAGCCAGATGCTGCTGTTTCCAGGGCCAAAGGCGGCCTCACCCAGGGCATCCACCGCAGTGCTGCAGTCCAGCTGCCTGCACACCACCTGGGCCTCCGCCAGGCTCCAGGAGTCATCGCACACTGTGCCCCAGGCGCCCACGTGCCACACCTCCATGGACCCTGAGCACTTGCTGTCTCCTCCCCTCAGTCGCAGCTTGTCCTTGTCTGAAAAGTGAGCAGAGGCTCATCTCACTGCCCTGGTGGGAGGAAGGAGACCTGGGAGCCTGGGGGGAGGTGGGAGGGGGAGGTACCTGTGCAGGGGGCCACAGCTGGACAGTCCTTGGGTCTCATTCCTGTGGGATCAGACAGTGGGGAAATGATGGGTCAGGAGTCACTGGGCTGGTGCTGGCCCAGACAAGGCTCTCTAAGGTTCTGGGCTCAGGCCAGGTGACAGGTAGAGGGAAAAGGCTTCAGATGTCCTGTAGTAGGCAGTGCCACTGGGATAGTCCCTGGAGCATATTCCTGTCACCTGCTGATATTATATCAATTAAATTATTCTAATTTTCCCCATTCCCAGGAAAAACATAAATACAAATGTGTGTGTTTGTGTGCATCTTCACATGTTCAAACACACACACACACACACACACACACACACACACACAAATACTCAAACAAACACAAATACACACACACCCCTGAGTGAATCCCCCTGGAGGAGGAAGGACCTCGCCTGTCTCATCCCTCTGCTCCTGCTGTCAGGTTGGAGCCTGGCAGATTGCAGGCATTCATCCACAAGTGTGCATGGAGAACCTTCTAGGAATTCCCAGAATAAGGGCTTGATAACATATACTGAATGAATGGATGAAAAAATCTGATGAAAAAATATTCTTTTGCATTGTTACTAATCAGTAAGGTAACAATGGAAATATAAATTAATATTAAAAAGTTATACTATTAAGATTAATAACAAAATTTATAATTGTAATATTTGTGTTATAGAGATTATATTTCTAAATATCAATATCAGTAACTAACATGTGTTAATATCCAAAAAATTAACACATATTTGGCATTTAAATCCTACTTACTGTGTAATCAAAAAAGTAATTTGTGTCCAGTATTTTACTTGTTGTTCATGGAAAATTATAAATCACATTAAAATAATCTTTTCTATTAAAGGAATAAAGAATAGAATTCAGAAAAAATGGATAAGTGGACAAAAACTATCTGGTAATACAGAAATGTCTGCATAAGCCTTAAATAAATACACTGAGGAGAAATAATGCATGAGAAAACACAGATATGACAAAAAAAGTACATAAAAATTGAAACCAAAGTAAATATACACAAATGCAAAGAACACAGAGAAAGCACATGTATATGATTCATACCACACCAGAATTAGTACAGACTCTCCGTATACTGCAGAGAACATCTCTAAAGAGAGTCATCCACACAGTTCTGAGCGACGAGTGCAGTGCTGGAGGCATCACACTGCATATCACACTGCAGAGCTATAGGAACAAAGGCATCATGGTATGGGCATAAGAATAGACACACAGACCAATGGAATAGGATGGAAGTTATAGAGACAAATCTATACAGATTCAGCCAGCTGATCCTTGACAACAATACCAAAAACATGTATTGGAGAAAAGATGCCTTTTCTACTAATAGTGCTAAGAAAATTGGATGAGTACGTAGGAGAATGAAGCTAGGTCTCTATCTCTCACCCTGCACAAAAGTGAACTCACAGTGAATTAAAGACTTGGGAACTGGACAAGAAAATCTGCAAGTACAAGAAGAAAACATAGGACCAACTCTCCAACATACAGCCACAGAAAGCAACTTCCTCAACAAGATCCCTAAAGCTCAGGGAATAAAACCAAGAAGCAATAAATAGATGACATCAAATCTAAAAACTTGTGCCCAGCAGAAGAAACAATCAAAGGCTTGAAGAGAGAGCCCACAGAATGGGAGAAAATCTTTGCCAGCCATTCTACTGAAAGATGATTAATATCCAGAATATATAATGAATTCAAAATTTAATACCCCCCAAAACCAGAAATAATCAACCAATAAATGGGAAATTGAACTAAACAGACATGTCTCAAAAGAGAAATACAAATAGCCAACAAATATGTGAAATCAATAAGCAAAATGAAAGCTTCCTGGAGGAATACCCACAATATATTGCTAAGTAAGAAATTTCAATTTATTAACAGTATGTATGGTATAATTCCAATGTTGTAAAAACTAAAAAATGATACCAAAAAGATCAATTTTTTATCATATAAGTTTATAAATTTTCAAATGAAGAGGAGGGATTTGGAAAATGTGTCTTCCGGTACATTGACCCTTTTTACAGCAGGGGGAGATGAATGAGCACAGAATTGGGAAATGTCACCGATTTATGTTTTTACATTTTTATGTGTCTTCCTTGCATATAAGGAGTAAATTAGGTATTTTTTTATTTCAGTATAACAGAAAAAAATTGTATCTCCCTAAACCTAAAACAAACTAATGAGAAGAACATAAATCTCCTAGTTCACAATACATTCCAATTAAACAAAAGGAAGTGTGGTCGATTAAGGAAGGAGAAAGAAAAAGAGAGGTGGTGTAAGGGATGGTGGGCTGGGCATCCCTCATGCTCCAGGGTTCCTTCGCTGGAGAGATAGCAGTGCTCTTTCCCTGGGGTATGTCACATAGGTGAGGTTCTTTTATGTAACATCTGTTTAGCATGACCCCAACCTGCCCTGGTACCCTCCACCCATCAGCGCAGACTGCTCCCTCTTGCCTGGTGAAGTCCCTGGAAGTCATAACAATCTAGCTAACCTGGCATTAAGCTAATTAGGCTAAATGCAGAATCTCTATGACATGGTTTCCTGGTGGTTTTGTTCCTGGGACATAGAATGAAATGAGCCAGTGTCACTTTAAAAGACACTTGACCCTATCCCACATCAACACATTAATCAACTTGGTAATAAAAATAAATATATTTCCATCATTGAATAGACAGTTTATTACAGAAGACAAAGACCACTAGAAATTATTGGAATAATCCAAGCAACACATGCTCTTTCCTGAACCAAGATGGTAGTGGGACAGGAGGAAAGGAAGAATGAAAGATATATTTGCTGGAATTGGCAACAGAACTTGCTACCATACTAGAAACGAGGGAGAAAGAAATGGAGAAGTGAAGGTGGACTGAGCCTAAGTAATGGGGTAATAACAGTGACATTAACTGTGATGGGGAATATAGAGTGGGGAGCAAGAGTGAGAGACGGGAATTGAGGGGGTAGAATCAAATATTCCACTTTAAAAACTAAATTTGAGGTGCTCACTAGATATTCAAGTGACGATATCAATTAGCAATGCAATATATGAGTTTGGAGGTAAGGGCAGAGATGAGCTATGGAGGTTTGTATTGGGAGCTGTCAGTGTAATGATGTCATCTAAAGCCATGGCCGCAGTAAGATCATGTAGGGAAGGGATATAGCTAAGGAAGAGGTTCAGCCCTGAGTGTGGCTAAAATCTAGAGCTTGAACAGGGAATTTGCAACCCAGTAAGAGAGGGTAAGAAGAGCAAGAAATAAGGTAGCAGAGAAGTTGACTGGCAAGATACATTTCAGAGTAAAAGACCATGAGCTTAAGAGAGGAACCAACAGCAGTGGATTTCTCAAGCTGCCCACACTTATTTGAAGGTGTTGGGCCTGTGAAGTGCTGACTCCTAACCTCACTTTCCTCATTTCAGTTAAATGATCACCATAAAACCTAGGAACAGTGTGTTGGGAAGATTAATGTCATTACACATGAAAAAAACAGAATGATAGCACACAGCAAGTGATTCAAGTAATTGTGGGACAATCCTACACCCTTCTAAGGAAATACACACTAATAAACATATTAAGGCTGTGGGATGAAATTGATCAAGTTACTTTACATGCATTATGAATACATCATATTGAATCCCACTAATATACATAATTATATTGTACTGGTTAAAACATTAATAAAAATTTATCAGAATATAAGTTCATGCTTCCACATGCTCAATTCTATAAATGCACATAAATTGTTATCACCACAGATTTTCTAATTTCTGCCTTTGAAACTAGATTGGAAAATGTTAATTAAATTATCTCCATCCAATATCCACTTTGTAGACTTAGTTTTACTCATCTCGTCAACCCAAAAGTACAAAATTTCCCTAAGAGCGATCCACAAGGACAGGACAGCACACCTGCACAGATGATGTAAGCTTCCTCCTTTGGAGAGCAAGATCGGTGATTCCAATGGTCAGAAGGACACTGCCAGAGAGTGGTATCCGTTTTTCGACAGCGGATTCCATCCACCCACTGGGGTCTAGAATCTTCCCTGAGAACAACAGAAAACTCAAGGGTCCCGTGATCTCCACAGTCAAGTTGTCTGGAGATCACAGACAAGGTGATGTCATCCATGGCGCTGTGGCAGACGCTGCCCCGGGTCTGGTTGTAGAAAACCTCCAGCTACCTGGCACACTCCTGGTCCTCGCTCACCATCCTGAGGGCCAGGGACTCTGAAACCAAGAGGAGAAAACAGGACACAGTGAGCTTTCAACTCTTACAGACCTTTCATCTTCATCCCTAAGTAGTGAATGTTCACTGCCAGCTCTGCTGAGGAAGTTCTCGATAGGTGGAAAGACTTCAGCTTTTGTCCCTTTTACCTGTTTTCCTATTTGCACCTGACTCTCTATTTCTAGGGCACATTATTATACAAAAGGAACCCGCAGAAATACCAACCTGGGGACTCTGCAGGGAGGGAGCATGGACAACAGGTGGCAGAGTATTGAAGCCCAAATATGTCCACTTCCTGAACCTTGGAGCTTGTAACTATGGTGTCTCACGCTGCAAAGGGGCTTTGCAGACAGGGTTAAGACAAGGAGCTTTTCATGGTGAGAGTATTCTGGGTTAACCCCAGAGCCCAATCTAATGACATCCTTAGACCTGTGTCCTTAAAAGCAGATAACCCTTCCCAGCCCTGGATATAGAGTCTCTGTGTCAATGGAAGAATGCTCAGAAAGTTGCAACAGAATAGGTTTGAAGAAGGAAGGGGCCGTAAGCCAAGGAATGCAGGCAACTTCTGGAAGCTAGAAAAGGCAAATAGATGAGTCTTCCCAGAGCCTCATAGGAATATATCTCTGCTGAAACCTCACGTTTAGCCTGGCCAAACCCAGGGAAGACTTCTATTTTTTTTTTTTTTGCGGTACCTGGGATTGAATGCAGGGGCGTTCTACCTCCACGCTACGTCCCCGGCCCTATTTTTTATACTTTATTTTTGAAACCGGGTCTCAGGGCAGACTTCTAACATACACAACTGTAAGTTAATAAATGGGTGTTTTAAGATACTAAGTCTATGGTAATTTATTCCAGTATCAATAGGAAAGTGATACAGTGGGTTTTCCATTTGCACCCATTAAGAACTGAACAGTGAGCCCAGCTGTGGAACGTGACTGTGTCAGGAGATGGTGCTGCGATGAAGGACCAGGGGCTCGACTGCTGCAGGAGGAGATGGCAGCACCTCATCTTCCTGTCTGCTGGAAGGACAGGCTCTGTGGAAGGAGCCTGCTCCCCTCTGCCCTATCAGTGACTGCCCCACCCTCACCCCAGGCTGAGATCATCCTACAGAGCCACCTCCCCACCCCCACCTTTGTGCAGTGTGCAGCTGACACCTGAGCAGATGACACCCACATCCTCCTTGTGCATGCAGTCGTGCTGGCCCCAGCCCCGGGAAGGGCACTTCCACACCTGGGCCTCCTCTCCTGTGCAGTTCAGCTCGTCCAGCCAGATGGGCCTGGATCCCTCCCCAAAGCCAGCAGACACAGTGGCTTCCAGGGCCACTCCGCAGCCCAGCTGCCTGCACACCACGTGGGCGTCGCTCAGGTCCCAGCTGTCATCACAGATGGAGCCCCAGGAGCCCTGCTGCAGGATCTCCACTCTCCCTGCACAGCGATCTGCCCCGGCCACCAGGTGGAGCTGTCTGCTCTCTGAGGAGAGATGGGGGCGTGTCAATGGGCATTGCCACAGGGGATGGGAAGGGTCTGGGTCTGGGGACCTCCTCACTTGAGCAGTGGGCAGCGCGCCCCTCGGAGGCTGCAGAGCCTGCTGGCTCAGACCAGGAGTTGTTGCACTGGGGCAGCAGCTGGGTCTGGTTTTCTGCAGAAAGGGTGAGAGGACAGGACACTGGATTAAACCAGGTAATGATCTAGTGATGGCGTCTGAGATGGGAGCGGTGACACAGGAGCAGTGATCTCCTGTCCTCAGAGCTCATCTTCTCTGTGGAGGTTTCTGCTTCTGACCTGCCACACTTCTCTGTTTAAGCCAACAGTAGGAAAGAGTTTAGGACAGTGGGAATATGTCAGTACTGTGTGAAAACAGTGCAGATTTCTCAAGGCAAGGAAATTTTGGATCCAAGCTAAGAGAGAGGCCTAGTATGAGTCATTGTGCCCTTGAGTCATCTGCCCTTTCAAAGGTAAGAGCTGAGGCTGAACACCTCAGCAGAAATTTGGCCAGATTCACAGGGCTGGAGGCATAAAGTACAATTTAGAATAGACCAAGGAGCAAGAGCCCAGTTACATAATCAGAAAACTTGTGTCACAGAAGGAAGAGTAAACTAAAAATACAGTATTCCTCACAGAGATGGGTGCCCAGTGTGTAATTGCTTAAATTATTTTTAAAGAAGATTATTTAACCTCAAATAAGATATTTAAAGGAAAAAAGTAAAATTCTCTCTATAGTGTTTCAATGATTTTTCAAACATAATATGTGTCAATCAAAAACACCCATATAAAAAAGATTTGACACAAAACCAAGAGAAAAAAGACACATAAGCTATTTCACATAACACCCAACTATTATAGTTATCTTACAGGGAATTTAAACAACCATGAGTAAAATGTGTAAAAAAATTCAATGATTTGATGTATATTCTGGCAGAAAAATGAGAACAAAAATCTAATAATAATTTGACAGTTGAAAAAGTCAATATTTAAATTAATAACTTGAACATCGAGTCTAACAAGACAATACTTCCACACAAGATAGAAATAGTAAAATGGAATGATAGAGAAAATACAAAGAGGAAAGGCCAGAAAGACAAAATAATAGAAAATATTTATAGCAACATATGAGACATTGTGAGAAGACCTATCATTCCTATATACTATATAAGTCTTAGATATATAAGGTCACATTTGATGGTACTAGAAGTAGAGATTAAATACACAGAGTGGGATCTTCACTACACTTGGGGTTTATAAAACATATCCACAAAATCTGTGGTACTGCCTCCATTGTTATGTGAGGTCTTTTCTTCCTTGCCTTGAATTTGGACCAACCTTGCTGAGTTGATTTTTAGCAGTAGAGTGTGTTGACACCAACACCACTGGACTTGGGAGCCAAGCTCAAAAAGTCTTGCTTACTACCTTTGATTCTTTAGACTGTCTGTGTTATGAGAAGTCTACTCTGTTGAGAATGTAATGTGGGAGAGCACATTTGCAGATGGGTTGCTCAGCATCCCCAGCTGAACTTCCACTTTCCAGCCCTGTGGATGAGATACCCTGGATTCCCAGCTTGGTCAGGTCTTCAAATGGCCACAGACCAGATGAAATCTAAGTGCAACCTTGTGAGAGAACCCAAGAGATAATTTCCAAGCAGAGCCCTTCCAAAATTCCTGAACCAGGAAGTCATGAGCAAAGTAAAATATAGTATTTTATTTGTTTGTTTCTTGATGTTATGGTTTGGTAAATAATTTCTTATTCAGTAGTAGTGAATAGCACCCTTATGATTACTGTGTTATCCAGCAATACTAAACTCCATATTTACTGTGGCACTATTTGGAATAGCTAAAATAAGGAATAAGCATTATACACCCCGCAACAGATGAACGCATAGAGAAATCTGATATATGCACAATGAGGTATTTTTCCATAATAAAGAGAATGAAATCCTGTGATTTGCTCCAAAATAAGTGAAATTGGAGGACATTATATTGAGTGAAATAAGCCAGGCCCAGAGAGACAAGTAGAGCATTTTCTCTGTCACATGTGGAAGCTAAACGTCGACCTGAATGGAGAGTGGCGATGGCCACAGCTGTGGACAGTGCTTGTAGCACTAGCCATGTCTAATCTGACATCAGCAGTTCATGCAGACCCGAAAGCTAAGGAAGATTGATGTGTGAATGATTTTTTCATAATTGCTTTTTGATTTCTACTTTGCAAAAAAGTCAAAGCCAATTTGCATTTAGAGTAGATTCAATAATCTGTTTACACATTCCCATAGTACTTAATTCTTTTGCTTAGAAGATGGAAACATCTCCCCTGCTCTTGGATAGGCAGAATAAATATTATCAAAATGGCCATCCTGCCAAAAATGATCTGCAGAGTCAATGCAATCCCTATCAAAATACCAACATCATTTTTCGCAGAGCTAGAAAAATGGGTCATTAATTTCATATGGAGAAACAAAAGACCCAGAATAGCCAAAACAATTCTCAGCAATAAGAACCATGCAGGAGGCATCACAATTCCTGACTTCAAATTATACTACAGAGCTATAGTAATAGAATCAGCATGTTATTGGCACAAAAACAGACACATAGACCAGTGGAACAGAATAGAAGATACAGAAACAAGTCCACAAATTTATAGCCAATTGATTTTTGACAAAGGTGCCAAACACATACACCGGAGAAAGGACAGTCTTTTCAACAAATGGTCCTGGGAAAACTGGTTATCTACCTGTAGAAAAATGGAACCAAATCCTTACCTCTCACCCTGCACAAGCATCAACTCGAGATGGATCAAAGACTTGGAAGTTAGATCAGAGACTGTGAAATTATTAGAAGCCATAGGTCCAACACTCCATCATATAGGCACAGGTAGAAACTTCCTCAACAAGACCTCGAAAGCACAGG
>PVJS01049085.1:0-14798 GCA_004027185.1 Glis glis
AAAAAAAAAAAAAAAAAAAAATGAGAAGTGTCTTCCATGCTACAAACCATCCGCACTAGAAAGATCCCCACATGAACTAAGTATGGAGGTCAAAGGTTTACTGCTTGTCTAGTTTGGTGGTAAACTGAGCCCTGCCGCCTGGGTTGAGCTGGGCTGGGATGTGGACAGAACCGCCTGTACCTGGGTCCATCTGGAGAGGTGCAGCCGCAGTTGGTCCAGTGTCCTGCACTTTGTTAATGGGCAGGCTTGTAGACCTCTTGCCTGTAGTTCATGAGAAAAAGAATCAGGCATGATAGCAGGCTGCCTGGCTTTCTCTCTGGACAGGCCGTCCCTGTCCTTATGTTCTCTCATCTTGAAAATGGAAAAACACCATGGGCAGAGAGATGCAGGTGCTGTGGGTGCTGCTTGGTGTCTCTTCAGAGCACCTCTTTTCTTTTGTGTGTAAGATCTCGTCTGTGATCCTCACCTGGCTTCTAAATGTGAGCGTGCGTAGACCTGCTTCAGAAGCAGGCAGCATGAAGCTTGGAGGTAATGTGTACTTTGGCTCCAGGCCTCAGGCACATATAAAGCAAGTAGTTCATGTGCAGATTCTCAAATCCCAAGTCAAGTACAGTGCCATCAAACCTGGTTCATAGAAGAAAAGTAAACTAGAGTGTTCTCTTCAGTCTGCTAACAAAAACGCAAGAGCTAGCTGGCCATGGAGGTGCAGGCTTGCAATCCCAATACTTGGGAGGCTGAGACAGAGATTGCAGGTTTGTGGCCAGCCTCAGAAACTTAGTGAGACCTTGTTTCAAAATAAAAAATAAGGCCGGGCGTGGTGGCACACGTTTGTAATCCCAGTACTTTGGGAGGCGGAGACCGGAGGATCTGGGTTCGCGGCCAGCCTCAGCTCGCTCGCGCGCTCTCTCTCTCTCTCTTTCTCTCTCTCTGTCTCTCTCTCTCAGTGAGGCCCTCTGCAACTTCGTGAGACCCGGTTTCAAAATAAAGTATAAAAAATAGGGCCGGGGGTATAGCACGGAGGTAGAACGCCCCGGGTTCAATCCCCGGTACCACGAAAATAAATTAAATAAATAAATAAATAAATAAATAAATAAATAAATAAATAAATAAAGTTGGTCTGGGGATGTAGCTCAGAGGTAGAACACCCCTGGGTTCAATCCCCAACAATACACACACATACACACACACACACACACACACACACACACACACACACAAAAGATACTCAATGCAAAAAGAAATGGGCTAACTATCCTCATGTCCTTCCTTAATCTATTTTTTTTTTTTTTTGCGGCACTGGGGATTGAACCCAGGGGCGCTCTACCTCCGCGCTACACCCCTGGCCCTATTTTTTATACTTTATTTTGAAACCGGGTCTCACGAAGTTGCGGAGGGCCTCACTAAGTAGAGAGAGAGACAGAGAGCGAGACAGAGAGAGAGAGAGACAGAGAGAGAGAGAGAGAGCTGATGCTGGCCGTGAACCCGGATCCTCTGGTCTCTGCCTCCCAAAGTACTAGGATTACAAGCGTGCGCCACCACGCCCGGCCTTAATCTATTTTTTATTACCGTGACTTAAAATGTGGTTCTGTGCTAAGTCAACTAGTGTGCTATATATATAAATATAAATTTTTTTGGCGTACAGTTTTTCTGCAGTTAATGCTTGCCTCACTTTTTAGCTGCTCTGTCGTCTGTGGTCCTCTTGACAGTCTTCCTGCTGCCTCTCATGGTCTGTGCTGTGCTCAGCAAAGTTCTCCTGAGCCCGAGGCAAGGCCGCCCCTGTGGTGTGCTTTGTTTCCCAGGAGCTTTTCCAGGCCCTTGTCAGGGGGAAGCCTTTTCTTTGCTTCAGGTTTTTAATCATCTTTTCTTGATTCCATATCTTTTTGCCTTCTTGGGTCACTTTGTGTTATCAGCATACAGCCTCAGTTGCCCCTGGATAAAGGATGCATAGAGAGGGACAGTTTGCTTTTGTTTTTTGGTGCTGGGGTTTGAACTCAGGGGTGTTCTACCTCCGAGCTACACCCCCAGCCCTATTTTATTTTTATTTTGAAACGGTCTCGGTAGGTTGATGAGAGTCTCACTACTTGCTGAGGCTGTCCTCGAACCTGCAATCCTCCTGTCTCAGCCTCCCAAGTATTGGGATTACAAGTATGCACCACCACGCCCGGCTAAGGGATGGTTTTTAAAACTTCGCTTCTTTGCTTTTTCTACATAGCAACAACAGGTCAAGCGAGTTAGGCGTTTAACATGGTATGGTAATGGTGCATCTGTCAGGATTGTAAAATTCAGTACAAAACTGTCCAGAGAGGGGTCAGGGACAGTACTCTACTGTGGCTTTGAGGGTTGTTTTTTCCCTTCACAATGTCCATTCTGACTACCTGATTAATAAATGAGGAGCCAATTTGTGCCATTGTTGTAACATTTTGTGATATATAGTTACTGTACATCTTATTTTTACTTGTTAATAGGTAATGCAAAATTTAGGATGAATTACATGTCCGATCATATTGTATCCTCTTGGTTCCTGAGAAAATGGACAAGGGGGCTCCAGCCTCAGGAAGATGTCTGTATAGACAATTGATGAGCATATGGAGTGGGCCATAGAATTATTTCCTCCCAATTTAGGACAGCTCTGATTTGTTACACAAAATGCTTTTCTATTATTTCCCATGTTTAATGGCATTTTATGACAAAGAAGCATTAATGTCAGAGGAGAAACTACTAAAGGGTTATAGACAAAGAAATGGTTATGTGTTACATTCATAACTAGCCATATTTGAGAGGCCCTCTTTTAATTCTAGCTGGTTGTAAACGAGTCTTCTGAATTAAAGAAATAGAATGCCAGTCATTTCACAATACGATAGGGAAGGTAGAAGAGATTCCTTATTAAGGTATTGAGTTTTCAGGATCATTATGGAAGCTGTATACATGTCCACGTCAGGCCTCGTGAATGTAAGGGGCGGAATCCAATTCCCCCTCACCGAACTCTCCGACCATCTTCATGTCCAGGAGAATGGATGATTCTGGCTGGCCCCATCACTTACCTGACTTTGTGCTGGGAATGGTGGAGCCATGTCATGGTCTTCCCGACTACCAGCTCGTGGGGTTAGGGAAGTATTGAGAAGGAAAGGTGCTGGGCTACCCATGCATGTGCTTGCGCCTGTGCCAGAAGAAAGGTTAAAAAAGGAAACAGATTCCCCATGAAACTGAAGATTCGTGCTGTATTTCTCATTTGTTTTTATGGTGACTTGCTGATTTTTGCCAATGAACTGTTCTTGTGTCAGATAGACATGAGCTGTAAGTGTACTTTGTTTTGGTAACTAGTAATTTAGCCTAACACTGATGTGTTGCTATAAGGTGGAAATGCAGGTGCCACAAAGTAAAACCCAGTTGAGAAGCCTTGCTTACCAGATCTTGATGAGGTGTGAGTGTGCGCTACTACTTAAGGACAGTTTGAGCATTGTGCAGTTAGCAAACAATTAAATTTTTGTGGACTGAAAGTTGTATTTTGTATGTTTCACTCTTATAGATATGGCTGTATCAGAACTTAATTAAACACAGCTCTCTGTTTGTTAAGCAATTGGATGGATCTGAGAGACCCACGTGCTTATTTCAGATAAAGAGGCTGATGAGCCTCTGCTGCAGGTAAGCTGCCACAGGATGGTGCTGAAGCTTCGTTCTTTCTTTTTTTTGTGGCATGGGATTGAGCCCAGGGGCATCCTACCTCTGAGCTACACCCCCAGCCCTATTATATTTTTATTTTGAAACAGAGTCTCACTAGGTTGATCAGAGTCTCACTACTTCCTGAGGCTGTCCTTGAACCTGCGATCCTCCTGTCTCAGCCTCCCAAGTACTGGGATTACTTACAAGCGTGTGCCGCCACACCCAGCTTAATTTCCATAATTTGAGACAGGCTTTTCCACAGTGAGGGGTTCATCATGAAATATTCTGTGTGTTGTAACTTCTGCTCTAGGTGGTTCTGGCCTGTGTGACATAGAAATGATAAGTATCTTCCAAATAACATTTTCTTGCGGGGCTGCCCTGGAATTACGTGGGCGTCCCGGTTCCAGTGAATGGACTGGCCGACGCAGCGGACTCAATGTGAGATGGTTCCATTTTGTAAGGGTTTCCGCCAGATTCAGTTTGGAAGCCTCTCTTTAGAAAATGTCCTCATCAGGCTCTCTCCCTATACTTAGGCTGAACTCACAGAGCTTACTCTTGTGCCTTTTTATTGTACTGGGAATTGAATCCAGGGGTTTTCTACCTCTGAGCTACACCCCCAGCCCTTTTTATTTTTTTAATTTGTTTTGAATCAGGGGCTTGCTAGGTTGCTGAGAGTCCCGCTAAGTAGCTGAGGCTGGCTGCAAATCTGTGATCCTCCTGTCTCAGCCTCAGAAGTACTGGGATTACAGACGTGCACCACCACACCTGGCTTGAATCGACAGTTTTTCGCATCATTTTGCTGAATCATTGCAGTTACTCTTACTCAGTGACACTGTTCCCCAAATACTTCTGCATCCACCTCTCAAAAGGACACTCCTGCAAACTGCAGTATTATGACTGAGCTATAACTTTGGTGGAGAGTAATGTTAACTGACACTAGGAGGCTAAGAGACTGGGTTTTGGTATTTTGGGTTTCTTTGCAGTACCAGGGATTGAACTCAGGGACATTCTACCTCTGAGCTACACCCCCAGCCCTATTTTTTTTTTATTCTTTATTTTGAAACAGGGTCTCACTGAGTTGCAGAGGGCCTCACTAAGTAGCTGAGGCTGGCCGCAAATCTGTGATCCTCCTGTCTCCGCCTCCCAAGTACTGGGGTTACAAGCATGCGCCACCACGCCTGGCTCATAAGAGACTGGTTTGACAGCCCCAGTAATAGCACCCCCTTCGCTCAGACATTGGGCACTATGTCAAGTACCCAGTCCATTCTCAGATTTCCCCCATTACCATCACAGTGTATTTTATTGTCTTATCCCCACCCCCCACCTTAACAGAATCTGTGTGGTAACACGGTGCCTTTTTTGGGGTGTACTGGGGATTGAACCAGGGGTATTCTTTTTTGGGGAGTACTAGCAATCGAACCCAGGGGCATGTTGCCTCCAGGCTACACCACTAACCCTTTTTATTTTGAAACAGGGTCACATTAAGTTGTGGATGCTGTCCTTGAACCTGCAATCCTCCTGTCTCAGCCTCCCAACTAGGGTTACAAGTGTGCACCACCACTCCCAGCTTCACACAGTACCTTTAGTGTCTCCTAATTGTCTTCATCTGGAACAGCCCTCCCTGCACGCCCCCAGCTCGTGTTTCCAGAGAGCCACTCTGGCTGGCTTGTTGGAAGTGATTGCAGAAGTGTGCGGGACGGCGTAATCCAGCCAGGAGGTGGCTGCCATGGCCGTGACACTGGGTTCTGGCAGCCGGGCGTGGGCTGAGATGAGGACAGGCCGAGGGGAGGTGCCGGTCTCAGTTTGAGCAGCAGCTAGAAAGCACTGTTTTGTTTTTTGTTTGATATTAGGGATTGAACCCAGGGGCACTCTACCACTGAACCATACCCCCAGCCCTACTTTATTTTGAGACAGGACCCCACTAAGTTGCTGAGGCTGGCCTCGAACTTGGGTGATGCTCTTGTCTCAGCCTCCTGAGTCCTGGAATTAGAGGCATGTGCCACTGAGCCCTGCTGTCTGTGGTTCTTCTGAAGACAGGGATATAAAACAGGGTGGGAGGAGTGGATCCTATAGAAGGGAACAAAAGGCAGGCCCCTGGGGGTGCTCCCCACAGCTGGAGGCTGGTACGAAGAGGCTGAGTCCAGAGCGCGGAGAGGGCCTGCCCAGGCGGGAGGGGACGGGGTCAGGTAGATGCTGCCTGTCAGAGTCCATGCCTGGGTTTAGGACGCTGAGTCCTGTTCCAGGTGAACCTGTGTCAGAGGTGAGGGGCCCAGGGGGACGCGGCAGCTGATGTAAGCAAGGATCGGCCTCTCTGGCATTCATACACTCCAGCCGGCGGAAGCCTTTGCTTTGTGCAGCTCTGGGTGGGGAACATGGGCTCAGCCTGCGTTCTTGCACCTCACCTTCTGCCTGTGCAGGTGAGAAACCATCTGGTGTGAGATGTGCAGGATGCCTCATGGCCTGTTCTGGCCTGGCCGAGCGTGGCGGTGGAGGTGCAGCGGCGGCCCAGGGCCTGGGAGGAGTGCAGTGGAGTGGCGAGCAGCCGCGGCAGTAGGGGCAGAGACAGGATAGAGTTGGTGAGGCAGTTCCAGAGTTTCTCTGTAATTTGGAAAAATCAATAGCATGTTTGTTGAGGGAGAACCTTGATGGTATGGAAGGAAGAATTGCTGGAAATACATGATTTGTAATCAGGGAAATAGAAATTCAGATCACAGTAACATATGACCGCATACTCGTTAGAATGGCAAAGTTTTAAAACCTGTCAGTATGCTGGGCATGGTGGCACATATCTGTAATCCCAGTACTTGGGAGGCTGAGACAGGAGGATCACAGGTTCGAAAACAGCCTCAGCAGTGTAGGAAGACTCAAGAAAAAAAAACCCTGCCAGTGTGTACTAGACTTGTGACAGCGTGACCTGCCCTTCCGCCTGTGATTCCTTCCCTAGTGAGGAGGCGGCTTTGGGCAAAGGGGTGGATGACGAGGACCAGAAGGCACTGTGTCTGTGCTGGTTTAACAAGATCCGTGGCCAGGCACAGTGGCGTGCACCTATAATCCCAGTACTGAAGCTGGGTGGGGGATGGGAGACCCTGTTTTAAAATAGAAAGGGCCAGGGGTGTAGCTCAGAGGTAGAGCTTCTTCCTCCCACCGGGGTTCAATTCTCAGTACTACCAAAAAAAAAAAAAAAAGACCGCCGGGGTGGCGCACGCTTGTAATCCCAGTACTTTGGGAGGCGGAGACCGGAGGATCCGAGTTCACGGCAAGCCTCAGCTCTCTCTCTCCCCCTCCCTCCCTTTTTCTCTCTCTCTCTCTCTCCTTAGTGAGGTCCTCCGCAACTTCGTGAGACCCAATTTCAAAATAAAGTATAAAAAAAAATAGGGCCGGGGGTGTAGCGCAGAGGTAGAACACCCCTGGGTTCAATCCCTGGTACCGCAAAAAAAAAAAAAAGAGAGAGAGAGAGAGACAGAGAGACCCTCACCCCATTTAATGAGCTGCTTTTTCTCGTGGAGTGCCCATGGATTACAGTACTCCTCTCGCTTTGTTTGCAATCTTTACTTTTTCTTTTTTGTTTCTCCACCTCGGATTGTGTGTTTTTCATCTCTATAAACCTGGTGCCAACACACTATTGGTGCCTAGTAAAGACGTTTTAAGAATCTGAATGACGGCGATGGGTTCCCTCTGAGTCCTGCCTATCTCTGGCAATCCATCGCAGCAGAGTGGCTCACCGTGGTGCCTGAGGGGACTTGGGAACCTTGGGTGGCCGTGGCTGTCCAGAGTGTGTGCATGTCTTCTTGTTCGCAGGTTGCTGCAGAGCTGCACTGACGATAGTGTGAATGTTGCACTGCCCATGCGAATGCTCGAGGTGTTCTCTTCTGAGAACACGTACTTGCCTGTTCTGCAAGATGCCAGCTATGTGGTGTCAGTAATCGAACAAATTTTGCACTACATGATTCACAATGGTAAGCGGTGGTTGGGGTCAGAGGTGTGGGTGGGCATCATTTCAGAAGATACCACAGGCCTGCGTGGGTTCCAGGGCTTGTGCCACTCCTGAGCGGCACGCTGGCTTTGGAAGAGGCGTGTGTGCGCCTGCGGGCGTGCCCCCAGCAGCTGCCAGCACTGGTCCTCGGCTCTGCCACTCAAAGTGTAGAAGCATACTGATTCTCTCTGCTAATTTTTCTTTGACTTGGAAATGGGGAAAAGCAACATTTGCTTTCAGAAATTGTCCCAGGCAAGTGAGCCCAAGATTTGTTTCTGCAGTGGACAGCCAGTCCTTTTGAAACTGAGCAGGAAAGGGTCCCACCACTTCCCGTCATCCTGAGTGGTGGAGAGATTACACCTTACATGCACCATCTGGGTTGCTGGAAGAACCAGCTTAAAGAAGTAAATCTAAGCCAGGCGTGGTGGTGCACACTTGTCATCCCAGCACTTGGGAGGCTGAGACAGGAGGATCGCGGGTTCGTGGACAGGCTCAGCTACTTAGGCCCTCCGCAACTTAGTGAGACCCTGTTTCATAATAAAGAATTAAAAAATAGAGCTGGGGATGTAGCTCAGAGGTAGAATGCCCCTGGATTCAATCCCCAGTGCCACAAAAAAGAAAAAAAAAGAAGAAGTAAATCTGAGCCAGGCATGGTGGTGCATGCTTGTAATCCCAGTATTGGAAGGCTGAGACAGGAGGAGGTTTTTAGCCCTTTTGGTGAAGTTCTTCCTGACGTCACTGGTCTGTAAGATTAGACTCATATTGTTGTTGTATGATATGTGCTCTGATGCTTTTGAGCACTGCTGTCAGCTAACCTGTTCAGTGCACACATTGTTGATGATGTGATACTTTTAAGGTCTTGCTAAAATTTTTTTTAAAATTCTTAAGTATTCATGTCTTTTGAATTTTATAGCAAAAGAGCTTTCAGGCTTCCCTTTTGATGTCCCTAGCGATCCAGTTAGGTGCTGAGGTGCTGAGGTAGTTATGGAGTAGGTCTCATGATGGAGCACTGAGTCTTTGTTGTTTACTAATCGTAGCTACAGTGCAAAGCTGTGCGAGACTTGCCAGGTAACTCACGCAGATGAATGGACTGCACCGTCAGATAGCATTGGCGAGATGTGCAAGAGTACGTCTGAACGCTGTTCTTGGTACTTTAAAAAAAGGGGCACCTGTTCCTCACAGAACATGATGTGAACCATGGGTTTACAGGTCCTAACAGGTTGTTGTTTCTGCTTACGTATTAGATGACTTGAAATCAGTTAACTTCCCTGGTGCCTAGATTGTGGCCTACAAATTTTTCATTTCCTCTAGAAGTTGCTTAAGTGACCTGGGGACACAGTTGACTGCAAGTCACAGTCAGGGTGAGGGAGGCGAGGCGACACCTCCACCCATGAGAGAGCAGAGTGCTCCATGACCACAGGGCAGGTTGAGGGCAGGGAGAACGCAGCCGCAGTGGCTTGAGGCTGTCAGACTGTGTAGACCAAAAGTTCACCGCGAGGCTGAGGGAGACACAATACTAATTGAATACGAGGGATGCTTAAAGACAGATCAGAGTGTGTTAAATAATAGTTAAATAAAATTCATAACATGAGACAGTGGGATGCTTGGTCACTAACTAGATGTTTGTGACATTAAGGAATTACTGTTTATTTACATGTTTTTCTTTCTTTTAGGGTATTATAGGTCTCTCTATTTGTTGATTAATTGCAAGCTTCCATCAAGTATTGAATATTCTGATTTATCTCGCGTTCCTATAGCAAAAATTTTGCTGGAGAATGTCCTAAAGCCATTGCACTTTACATACAGCTCCTGTCCTGAAGGTGCAAGGTGGGTGAGAGAGGAGTGTGTTCACCAGTGTTGTCATTTCAGAGCACCGTGTTTAATTAGTAACGTTCCATAGGTGCTGCTGCAAACACAGACTGTGTTTACTTTATTAATGTGACTTCTAATACCAAGTTTTAATTCTAACCACCTGGGTTTTTTGTTGTTTTCTTTGTGTATATGTCTGGGAGGGTACTTGGGATTAAATCCAGGAGCATTCTTCCTCTAAGCTACACCCCCCATCCCTATTTTATTTTTTATTTTGAAACAGGGTCCCTCTAAGTTACTGTGCACTGCTGACCTTGAACCTGTGAACCTCCTTTCTCAGCCTTCCAAGTACTTGGATTACAGACATGGGCCATCTCACCTGGCATTACCTTGTTATTTTTCTGCTTTCTAGTAGCTGTCAGAAGACACAAAGGCAATCCATGGTGGTTCATGCCTATAATCCTGGTATTTGGGAGACTGAAATAGGAGGATCTTAAGTTTAAGGCTAGCCTGGGCAACTTAGACTCTGTTTCAGAATAAAAATAAAAAGGGCTGGGGTTGTCTCTCAGTGTTAGAGCACCCTTGGGTTCAATCCCCAGTGCTCAAAAAAATAAAAAAATTACTTCCTCCCACACAAAAGCATGGTAGACTTACGATAATAGGGAAGACATAGCGTAAATTCATTTCAGGTCAATCTAGTTGATATTAAACAATTACCTTGGTTAATTTTGGGTGTAGAGTATCTGTTTTGAGGCCACTTTGCAAGGTGGTCGTAATCACTGGTTTGATGCCGAGTGTTTGTGTCAAGAGCTTCCGTTTCCTTTTCAGGCAGCAAGTGTTTTCCGCCTTCACCGAGGAGTTTCTGGCAGCGCCTTTCACCGAGCAGCTCCTCCGCTTCGTGGTCCCGGCACTCGCAGATGTGCAGACCGCTTTCCCTTACGAGCCCTTTCTGAGTGCGCTGTTGTCACCAGACAGCAGATGCTCAAAACACAGTGCTGGAGCTCCGTGGCTTTTCTATTTTGTTTTAACTGTTGGCGAGAATTATTTGGGTATGAAATACAAGATACGTTTTACATGAACTCAGCGTAGGTAGCATGAGCAGATGAGGCCATGCGTGGCAGTGCCCCATGGTAAAGATGGTCTCCTGGTGGAGTCCCTCCAAGCACAGCCAGAAAGGCCGACCCCCAGGCCTGTTTCATGAGGCCATGCGGTAAGAGCTGGCAGAGCCAGATGGGAGAACCCCTCTGTTTCTAAGAGGATCTTCCTCTGGATGTTCTAACATGTGTGAATGTTAGCATAGAGGCCTGGAAAGCCAGACGTGGTGGCGCACACCTGTGATCCCAGTACTTGGGAGGCTGAGACAGGAGGATCGCAGGTTTGTGGCTAGCCTCAGCAACTTGGAGCTTCTGGGGCTTAGTGAGACCTTGTTTCAAATAAAAAAAATAAAATAGGGCCGGAGGTGTAGCTCAGAGGTAGAATGCCCCTGGGTTCAATCACTAGTAACACACACACGCGCGGCCTAGGAAAGTCCAGGCTGTTGTCCTCCTCAAACTGGACACAACACGGGGATTATCCACACACACTCAAAGCACGTCAGCAGCACAGCAACTGGTGACATGGAATCAATTCGGTTCTGATTTTGTCTCCGTAGAGATAGGGCCCTGTTCTGTAGGCTGAGGCTCAGGCCCACGAGGCTGCCCACCTCAGACGGGAGTACACATAATAGGTTATCACTTATACTTCTGACCAACCTGCAAAAATTGTAACTCCCATGCCCCCCCCCCCCGTTTGATGATTTACTAGGCAGCTCACAGAACGCAAGGAAACACGTCTACCACTTACCACCAACTCAGGCTGAGCTTGTCAGGAACAACCAGAGAACACCTTCCTAGACCAAATCTGTTGCCTAGTATACCACAATTGGATTTTGAACACTGAGTTCTGGTTGGAAATTCCTCTCTGTGTGGGGACAGTTGGGTCTTTCGTTTCTAAGGTCACTAAGTGTGCCGTGCCTGCTGTTTCAAAGGGGCGCTCTCCGAGGAGGGCCTGCTGGTATACCTGCGAGTGCTCCAGACCTACCTTTGCCAGCTACCGGCCTCGCCTGCCAGTACCGGCTCTCAGGACTCCGCCAGCGACTCTGAGGACGAGAGCCAGGAGGCCGGCCAGCCCACCAGCCCAGTAAGCTGCCCCTGGGGCCCGGAGGTGTGCAGCAGGCACTTTCGGCTTCCAGGATGTTATTCCCTGGTGGGAGGAGCAGGTAGCGTTGTGCGGAAGTGCTGGGCTTAAGTGCTGAGCCCCCACCTCCACTCCACCAAGCTCCATGCTAGGGGGAATGTCTGTCTAAGCTGACCTGGAGATGTGGGCCTGTTTTCATTTAAAATCAAGTGTGTTGTATATTAACGTTGTTATTATTTTGGTCCTGGGGGTAGAACACAGGGACCTTCTACCTCTGGGCTCTACCCCTAGCCCTATTTTATTTTTTATTTGGAAACAGGGTCTCACTAAGTTGCTGAGAGCCTCACTAAGTTGAGGCTGGCTTTGGACCTGTGATCCTCCTATCTCAGCCTCCCAAGTACTGGGATTACAGGCATGTACCACCACGTCGGCTTTCTTAATTATTGCTTAGGAAGCATTTCCTAGAAGTGAAATTGTTGGTTCAAAAGATTAAAGTTCCTTCTTACCTATTCTATTAACACTGAGTAATGACTTACTAATTTCAGCTAATTATATAAAAGATAAATGTTATTGCCGGGCGTGGTGGCGCACGCTTGTAATCCCAGTACTTTGGGAGGCGGAGACCGGAGGATCCGGGTTCACGGCCAGCCTCAGCTCTCTCTCTGTCTCTCCCTGTCTGTCTGTCTCTCTCTCTCTACTTAGTGAGGCTTCCGCAACTTCGTGAGACCTGGTTTCAAAATAAAGTATAAAAAATAGGGCCAGGGGCGTAGCGCTGAGGTAGAACGCCCCTGGGTTCAATCCCTGGTCCGCAAAAAAAAAAAAAAAGATAAGTGTTATCGTTTACTTTATATTGCTTTTAAATACATTGTCACATTATATTTACTGTCCCCTTTCTTTTTTCATTCTGTGTGTGTGCACGCGCAAATGCACACTCTAGGGATTGAACTCAGGACTCTACCACTGAGCTACACCTACAGACCCTCTTTTCTCTTAATATTTAGAGTTTATTGGCTGGGTATGGTGGCACAGGCCTGTAATCCTAGTACTTTGGGGGCTGAAACAGGAGGATTACAGGTTCAAGGCCATCCTCAGAAACTCAGCAAGACCCTGTTTCAAAATAAAAAATAAAATAGGGCTGGGAGAAATGACTTTTTCTTAAAATGTAAATACTGAAAGTAGGTCATTTTGGTGGGCAGAAACTCAGCATTGACAGTTGCTATATTTCCAAGCTGGGCAAAACAAGCCAAATGGTTACAGGGCCTCTGGACGGTTTCAGGCAACTTTGGGGGTCCCTCGCAGAGACATCGACAGGCCAGCAGCGATGTGAGGATTTCAGACGAGCCTCCCTTGGGTTTTCTCTAGAAGCGTCATGTCATATGTATTTGTGGGACAGAGGCAATTTTGACCACGCCAGCCATTGACTCCGACTTCGTGCTGCGTTTCAGGAGGATGGCCGCGTCTCGACCCCCTACATCACCGAGGAGTGTCTGAGGAAGCTGGATACAAAGCAGCAGACCAACACCCTGCTGAACCTGGTGTGGAGGGACGCAGCCAGCGAGGAGGTCTTCACGAGGATGGCCTCCATCTGCCACACGCTGATGGTGCAGCACCGCATGATGGTGCCCAAAGTCAGGCAGGTCCCCCGCCGTGGTGCGCGTGAGCAGCAGGGCGCGCAGTCCTCCGCCATTCGCTGGTGATCCAAGAGCACACACAGTGGTTTTCCGTAGAAAGTCACAGTCTGGGGGTTTTGTTTAGTTTCCCCTAAACCAATTTGATTGGAGTCTTTTCCTGGCCCTGCATGTGATACTTCAGCAAGTCAAGTCGGCTTCTGGTTCTGTGGTATGTGCAAATGAGAGCTGAGGCCTGGCCACCTTCTTACAGGCCGGACTCGCCCTGCGTGATAGAGCCAGCTCGCCACGCTTGCTTTAGGCTTCCTCCATCGCGCCCTCAGGTTGTCCTTGGCACTTCACGCCAGCAAGTAGACTTTTTCAAGTCTTTGAGATAAGCTTTTGGTTGGGACAAAACAAAATGTACATGTTTTAAAATATAAGCCAGGCGTGGTGGCCCACGCTTGTAATCCTAGTACTGGGGAGGCTGAGACAGGAAATGTGGCTAATTTGGGTTTAGATAATTGTGAGAGTTTTGGGGGGGGCACTGGGGATTGAACCCAGGGGCATTCTTCTACCTCTTAGCCACACCCCCAGCTGTATTTTATTTTGAAACAGGGTCTTGCTAAATTACTATGCACTAACCTAAAATCTCAGCTCCTTCTCAGCCTCCCAAGTGTTGGGATTATAGGCATATGCTACCATGCTGGTGTGACAGTAATCTTGAACTATTTTCTTTACCTCCATTTGGAGTGATGGTGTAGTGGTTTCTAGGGCATTTTGTGGACAACGGCTCTAATTTGATACAGTACAGAGCATGAGTGGCAGCCCTACTCTGTTGCCCCAGAGAACCCCTCTTTGTACAGTGCGGTCCCGTCGTGGACAGAGCAGGTCCTGTTGGTCAGGAAAGTGTTCTCTGACAGGACCTGAGAGTGGGGAGCACGCTGGCTGGTGGCGCTGTCTTGTGAACACAGATGCCGCAGCCGGGTGCTCCTTGGCTCGCCACTGTTCCCTGCTGTGGGAGGAGGCAGGGCAGGGGGGGGCCAACCCCCAGGGAACCGAGAGCACTGTGGAACTGGCTGTGAGATCCAAGGGCCCTCGGCGCTAACCCAGGACGTGCCTTCACCGGGCAGAGTCCTTTGCTCTGGGTAGTAATTACTGCACGTGTGTGCGTCACTGCCCTGGCTGACGTTCACTAGCTAACGGCCTCCAACGGTGTTTGTTGGGTAAAGGAGCTTTCTCTGTAGACTTGATTTTATGAGTACAGCACCAGAGCACCTGCTTTCTCTAAGAAACTGCTCTTGGAATTTTATTTGTGGTTTAAATATATTAGGTTTTAGGTATTAAGAGTGTTTTTCATATCTCATGAAAGAGCAAGTGCTGGGCCCTTTACCCAGTGCCTTGAAAGGGCCTGGTGGACTGGCAGTAGCCTGCTCTGTAGTACCGGGCCTCTCCCACGTGGCAGTAATTTAGCATATTAATGGCAAAGATGGCGCTGGCGAATTCCTCAGGGGGAAGTGACCTCAGGACCTCCTTCCGTACTCATAGACAGGTGTCTCTACCAATAATAAATT
>PVJS01049086.1:0-14792 GCA_004027185.1 Glis glis
AAAAAAAAAAAAAAAAAAAAAAAAAAAAGGACAGGGAAGAGAGGCCCTCTGCAACTCAGCGAGACCCTGTTTCAAAATAAAAAATAAAATAGGGCTGGGAGTGTAGCTCAGAGATAGAAGGCTCCTGAGTTCAATCCTCAGTATCACAAAAAGAAAAAAAAAGGAGGTGGAGACAACAGTGTAAAGCAATCAATGAGCTTAACTAACTTAAAGACTTGAAAACTGGTCAACGCCAGCCTTCCACAGTACAATAAAATATTCCTGACAAAGGGAAAACTATTTAAGTCTTTTGCCAAGAGTTAGGTATCTTTTACCTGGGAATAAAGGAATTGAAAGACTGTTTTTTACAAGAAATGTAATCTGCATAATCTGTCTTTGACATTGTTTTTTAAAGCAGCTGCTTTCCTAATAAATAGCAAAAACTTAGAATTATGTCATGCCTGCAGGCTGGTTTTTAATAATAGATTCAGTCAGAGCCATCAAAATTTCATCTCCAGTTCTGTAAAGTTGTAAAGGGATGCATTAAAGGACTTTTTTCTCCCAAGTTTTCTTGATGTGACAGGAGCCAAAACAACATTCTTTTTATCAACTCCACTTCTCTACAAAGGACAATGCAATCTGATTAACTTTCATATCCATCAGAAGCATGAGGCTTTTCGGACGCAGGTAGAGGTTTATGAGCACAAAATTGAGAACAATTAGCACTCAAATTAATGTTACATGAGATTCGACATCTGGTAAGTGTGTTGTCATTTTGGGTCATAGACCACCTGCTAGGTTAGATGTTCAAGCAATCGCAATTCACTCTGCATACAAATGGAAGAAAAATGATACTTTAATTTTTTTTTTCTAAATTTAACAGTATGTATTTTAGGGGCCTCTCACATTTGAAAACTTCACCTAGAAATTAATAATAGATTGAATGCTTATGAGATAAAATACATAGGACCAAAAGAAACAAAAAATACTTATATTTTTATAATCATATTTTATAATAAATTAGCTATAGTGCTAACATTAATTCTTCCAGTTCATCTTGTCACTGCCAGTATTAGTATTTGTCTTCTTTGTCCAACAAATACTCAAGAGCAAGAAGTCAACCTCTCAAAGTCATGATGTTATCTATAGAGTTGTCAAATATCTGGCTAGTTTTGGCAATAGTACCATATCAGAAAATGCCAAATCTCAAGGTAATTCTGTTGCCTTTTCATACAATCCGATTGTTGGTGACTTCAGAAGACCTGATTAGCTTTTCCCTTATTAACAGTTGAGTGAGATAGTATTAGGTTGGAAATAAGTGGAGCGTCTGTGATTATCTGCTACAGATCTTAAAAGGTAAGAAACTTCCCGCATTTTGAAATTGAAATTGCAGAACTCACATTTTTACCTTGTTTTTAGATATAGCCATCCTTTTGAAAACAGGCATTTTGTAAAGTAAACACCAGCTAAAGAATCATCTGATACTACAAATCTGCATGTTACTGTACCTGAAAATCGCTGGTTCTGAGCACCCATGAGCATTTGCTGTGCTTTCCTCCATAAAGGGGAGCTAATGTGTATTCACAGGCATTTTCATGCTTCATGACATGCTCTTCATTGATTTTTATAGCCATGATCCTAACTTGCCATGCTATTTTCAGAGGTAAGCCTTTGTCCTTTGGCATCCAGCTGTCTTTCGATTCTGGCCACTCCCCTGGCTTGCCCTGGGGAGTAGTATTCTTGGGCAAGTTCATAACCTGAAGTGCAAGATAAATGCCAGCCCTCATTAAAATTAAGGGGTGACCTGATCCTAAGTCACCCAAGAAAAACTAAAGCATACTTAGTAAGTTTTTGTTGTGTTCCTAGGTTTTAAAGGCATTCTGGGATATTCTAATTCTTTGAAAAATCAGCATACATTTTAACTCTCTTTTTTATATATACTTTTATTGGTGCATTGTAATTATACATCATAGTGAGGTTCAAAGTGATACAAATATACATGCACACAGCACGTGGTGTATTTCCCTCAGATCCTACCCCGCTCTCCCCACCTCATATCCATATATGAAGGTATCACTACCAATCTCACTAATATGTGAGACTCACTAATAATAGGTCTTATATGGACATAGCATTATTTGAACTGTTTCCTTCATCAAGCCTCATTTTTCCCCTCCCCACCCCCCTCTCCCAATCCCCTCCAGGATTCTACTGGTCTCTCTCCTCATTTATCCGAAGTCCCTTTTTTTCCTCTATTTTCTCTCTAGCTTCCACATATGAGAGAAAACATAGGACCCTTGACTTTCTGAGACTGGCTGATCTCACTTAGCGTAATATTCTCTAGCTTCATCAATTTCCCTGCAAATGGCTGAGTAAAATTCCACTGTGTGTATATGCCGCATTTTCTTTATCCATTCATCTGCTGATGGACACCTGGGTTGGTTCCATAATTTAGCTATTGTGAATTGTGCTGCTATAAACATGAATGTGCATGTAGCACTATAATATTCTGACTTTAATTCATTTGGATAGATTAACTCTCTTTTAAAAAGACATTTGCTATTTACTTAGTTGAACTTTGCCAAATTAGTTACTGAGTTTTTTTTTTCATAAGTGTGCTTTGAAAATTAGGGTTCCATGGAGAGGCACAGGCAGCTGTTTTGTGTGGGGTCTAGAAGGGGCTCCAGGGATGAAGGTGGCTGGTCAATGTTCCAGTCTCCAAACAGAACAGCTCTACTTTTTAGCAGCTTTAAAAATTAGACTTCTTTGGTTTTAACAAAGATTCTGCATCTGAAAAACAAAGGTGGGAGTGGAGGTTGGATAAAAACACCTATAGTTTACTATATCTCTTATTTTTTAAAGAAATTATACCAATAAAGAGTAAAGACTATGTTTAAACATTACCAGATAAGTTTTTAAAATATTTTTATTGGTGCATTGGAATTATACATCATAGTGAGGTTCAAAGTGATATATTTTTATACACACACATCACTTGGTGTGGCTCCCTCCTGATCGTAACCACTTCCGGCCTCCTCCCTTCCCGTAGGTGATAGTAAAATTGGTAGTGATACCTTCATATATGAATATAACATTACTTGATCTGTTTCCTTTCTCAATCTTCCTTTTCCCCTCCCCTTCCTCACCCCCTTCTCCTTCCACTTTCTACTGGTCTCTCTCCTCTTTATCTGAAGTCCCTTTTCTTTCCTATTTCCTCTCTAGCTTCACATATGAGAGAAAACATATGACCCTCGACTTGCTTTTGTGTGTGTGTGTGTGTGTGTGTGTGTGTGTGTGTGTGTGTGTGGCACTGGGGATGGAACCCAGGGGCATTCTACCTCTGAGTTACACCCCCAGTCCTATTTTTTTTTATTTTGAAACAGGGTCTCACTAAGTTGCAGAGGACCTCCTGTCACTGAAGCTGGCTGCAAACCAGCAATCCTCCTGTCTCAGCCTCCCAAGTACTGGGATTACAAGTGTGTGCCACCACGCCTGGCTCTGACCCTTGACTTTCTGAGACTGGCTAATCTCACTTAGCATAATGTTCTCATGTTCCATCCATTCTCCAAAAATGTCATAATTTTGTTTTTTATGACTGAGTAAAACTCCATTGTGCATATATACCACATTTTCTTTCTCCGTTTATCTGTTGATAGACACCTAAGTTGGTTTTGGAGTTTTGACTCCATGTTAAAAATTGACCTTTAACTAAATCATAATTCAAAGATATTTGGAATTAAGCCTTTTCCCCTTTCTGGCATTCTTAGGCAGGGAGGACTTCTTAAACTTCTCAGGTTCCACTACATTTGAGAAGCCTTGTATAACAAAGCCTTGTTGCTCAAAATGGGAAATGAATTAGGTGAATCTGGCCTTCAAGACCCCATATTTTTTCATACCCCAAAAGTGATGCAGAGCAGAGCAATACTGAAGCAGAGCACAGTGGGCAGGCTCATCTCTGTAGTCAGGTGCCTGGGCATGAATCCTGTGCTGCCCACTTTCAGACTGTCCTTGGGCAAGTAACTTCCCATTGGTGTCCCTCAACTTCCTATCCATAAAATGGGTCAACAGCACCTATCTTAAAGACAATGCACAGCCGGGCGTGGTGGCGCACGCTTGTAATCCCAGTACTTTGGGAGGCGGAGACCGGAGGATCCGAGTTCGCGGCCAGCCTCAGCGCGCATGTGCGGGCGCGCACATGCATGATTTATCTCTCTCCTCTCTCTCTCTCTCTCTCTCTCTCTCTCTCTCTCTCCCTGTCTCTCTCTCTCTCTCTCTCTACCTAGTGAGGCCCTCTGCAACTTCGTGAGACCCGGTTTCAAAAATAAAGCATAAAAAAATAGGGCTGGGGGCGTAGCGCAGAGGTAGAACGGCCCTGTGTTCAATCCCCGGTACTGCAAAAAAAAAAAAAAAAAAAAAAAAAAAAAAAAAAAAAAAAAAAAAAAAAAAAAAGACAATGCACACCAAAGATCTTAGAGCATGGGCAGGTAGAAAATAAATACTCAGTTAATATCAGCTCTTAGAGTCATTAAGAATTAAATTTGTTTTAGAAATGTTTTCATGACACTTGAATTATTTCCAAATCTAATTACAATAGATTTGGAAATCAGCACATTTATCATTTTAAATTTCCTTCTATGACTATAGGAAGGATGGTAACTAAATTAATTATCCTTGTATTCTGCTTCTCACTTGGTAATTTTTCTCTTTCCCTTTATATTACATTATTTCCTTACATCTTAAACTAGGAACAGAAAAATCAAATGCTCTTGAAAAGAATCAAAGAGAAAAAATACTGTCTACAAGTTTCAAAATAATTTTCATTATTTTGAAGATGGATAAATGTGACCACATAATCTAGCTATATTTTCTTATTATGTTTTGTGTATGTTTTAATTGCTAAGAAAAATATAAGTAATGAAATATTATTTCAATATATTACCTATTTGACCTTCTGATGCACATAATTTTACTTTGTGCCTAATATTTGTATTTATCATTTTTCCAAGCAAAATTCCTAAAACCTGGGAATGAGAAGCCCTGAAAAAAATAACATGACTATAATAAACTCTCTTAGCTCTTTTTCCACCATGTTTCAGATCTTCAAGGACTCCACATGTTGCCTCAGACAGCTAATTGGTCATCTTTTCCTCCTCAACAATATCTCTTGACTCTTGGCTTTAAAAACAAAGAAGATGGGAAATTTTTGGAGAAAGTATCAAGTAGGAAGCTGCCAACATTTACAGGTGATATTCACTTGGCCTTAGTACTCTCTGCAAGGCAGGAACTGTGTGTGTGTTATTCACCAAGTCTCATTCATCACATGGCCTGGCATGTAGTAGGGCCTGGGCCTCCAAAATGTCAGTCAGGTTACAATTAATGCCTCCTAATCTTCTCTTGGGGCTAATTAACAATACCTGGAATTCTAGTTCCAGGAAAGCTTTTCCCCAAGAACACAGACAATCTTGGAGTGCCCAACCACCTCTCCCCAACCATCTCACCCCAACCACCACCTTCACCAATACCTAATCACAGTCCATGTAAAGAATACATGCTTTTTTCATCATGTATTAGCAAACATGAAAGACAGTTATGGAACAAAACCATTATATGAAATTAGAAATATAGCCAATAACAACTTGAAATCACTGGGATTATCTGCCCGTGTATTAACATCTGTTCCACTCTTCCATAATTAGCCAAGAGCTTAGATTGCCTAAAGAGTATTACAGCTCAATGGTATTCAGTAATTCTAGGGGAAACTCAAAACTCAAGAAAATATTTACATGGAGTTGAAGTGTCAGACTTAGGGACTGAGTTCATGATCAGGTTGAATTTGTTCCTACAGCTCTAACCACATAATTAAGAACCTGTGTGTCACCTGGTGCTGCATCCTCTGAGCCTTATCTCAGCTCCGAGCTCCATTCAAAGTCAATGGGATCCGCATACCTGAGAGGAACAAGACAAGAATCAGACACATTTATGACAATGTTTTTCTCACAGCTGAGGAAAAATATATTCTGCAGAGATGGGTGAATTGTTATAGGCTCTCTTTGATCTCTCAATCAAGAAACACAACAGAATGAATAAATGACAGTTTCTGAAGGGCGATGTCTCTCTCCTCTGCCTTTCTCCTCATAGATTTTTCATTGTTATCCATATGGTCTAGGGATGGGACTCATTTCTATACTAAAGATTTCGTACCTATTAATAGATATGAGATATCTATTTGTAGCTTGCTAAAGAAATTGTTTTGAAATGAAATCCTGGGAAAACGGTATAAAAGTTTATTGTTACAATTTCTAGAACATAAAACTCCCTTCAGTCTTTTGACTAGAGAAGACACAGTGAGATACATGGAGATGATGGGGAAGCGGATCTTGCCAATACTGGATTTTATTCGAGGCACCCAATTGAATGTAGGTATACGAATCTGTTTATTTGCACAATTTGCAAATATTAGATAATTCTAGAAGTATGGAAGGTTTATGGAGCAAATATTACAAGTGTTGAGGGATTTTAGAAATATTCACAGAAAATCCCATTTGTAAAACCAAACAAATTTTAGCTAATGACTTTATTCCTTTTATATTGCAAAATGTATTACAATGTTACACTCTGTAGTTTCAAGTATTTATTAGACTAGTGTGTCTTTAAAGAGCTTTTTCCTCATGCCTTCCTGATAGCTAATTCAAGATTGCAGTGAATTTCTCATTTGAAACCAATAACAAAATTTTAGCAAGCGCAATGTTTTCCCTATTTCATTTATTGAGCTATTGCATATAACCATCTTGTTAACTATGCAAGAATTCAGAGCTGTTCAAGCTAGTGCCTCTATACCACACTGATAAATTGGATGCTACTCTAAACATTTGCACTTGATCTTTGTATAGCCTTAAGGTAAATTATCTAATCCCTTTCTATGATCCAGGGAAAATATGCTTTTTCTACTTTACGGTCTTAAAAAGTCCAAAATATGACCTGAATTATGCAGTTCTCTTTCACAAAATTTAAGCCATTGTACTGAAAGTACATAAAGAGAACTTCTCATTAACAGACTATAAAGGCTGCAGATTTCTCCTTTTTAATATTTTTCCAAAAGGCCTGTAAGATGGAAATTTTAAAGAACTTTCTTCTTTCAACTTTTATATTACATCATGGATTTGATGTTCTTACCTTACAAGGAGGACTGAGGGGGTCATCACAAACATCTGCTTAACATCTGTTCAGCAGTTTATCTGCTCAATAACATTATTCAGCATTTTAGAAAATCCCTAAAATGCCTAATCTATTTGCATGATTGGTAATTCTATGCATTATGAATACAAAAGTACATTTTCACTGATTTTCCTACCACTTGACCCCTCCTTCCTCACAACCACATTGCACTCACTCATTTCCCCTACATTTCTTTTCTTTTTTTTACCATACTTGGTAACTAGGGATTGAACAAAGGGACATTCTACCTCTGAGCCACACCCCCCACAAGCACTTTTTTTATGTTTTATATTTGAAACAGAGTCTTGCTAAGTTGCTGAGGGTCTTTCTAAGTTGATGAGGCTGGCTTTGAACCTGTGGTCCTCCTCTCTCAGTCTCCCAAGTACTGGAATTACACCCAGCTGGTCCCCTACCTTCCTAGCGATAAGAAATCCATCTTTATCTTAGTTGGTTTAGGCTGCCATGACAAAATGCTATAGACTGGCTGGTTTAAACAACAGAAATGTATTTTCTCAAAGTTCTGGAGGCTGGAAGTCCAAGATGAAGGTGCTAGTGTAGTCAGGTTCTGATGGCGGCTCTCTTGTTGCCTTTCAGACAGCTGCCTTCTCTCTGTGTCCCCATAAGGCAGAGAGAGCAAGTTCTCTGATGTCTCTGCTTATAAGGTCACTATTATGGTTTAGATTGAAGACATCCCCCCAAATCCTATGTGTGGGCAATGAAGCCAGGTTTGGAGGGGGACATGGCTGGAAAGAGTAGATCTCTGGGACTGTGTCTGTCCCCGGGTACTTCGTTTCTCTGCTCTCTGTTTCCCAGCCACCAGGAGCTGAGGGAGGCTTTTCCTCTTCCACCAAGCCCTAAAGCCATTTCTACTGCAAACCAGCTGATAATGGACTGATCTCTGAAGTCATGATACCTAAAATAAATCTTTCTTCCTCTAAGTTGTGCTTGTCAGGTATATTGGTCACAGCCACAAAAAAATAAGTAGATAAAGCTGACTAAAGCAGTGACTAATCCCATCATGAAGGTCCTACCCTTATAACCTCCTCTAGCTCTATCTCCAGGCCTCATCTCCAAGCACCATCGCATTGAGAATTAGGGTTCAACATATGAATTTGAAGCAGAAACATTCAGTCTATCATATCTCACTGTCTGTACTACAACTTTGGGATCTTTTTCTGCAATTCACTCTTTATCAAAGGTCACACACACACACACACACACACACACACACACACAACTTCACCAATCTCCCCATCCTAATTAGAAATGCACACATATCACTGTTGTTGTCATCATCAAGTCCTTGCAAGCCCAGAAAGTTTCACTAACAAGAAGCTTCACCATGTAGTGTTATTTGGTCTCAACAGAGCATGGCTAGCCTAGCAGAGCCTGAGTGTTGGGTGTCACAGAAGTGATCTGTCTGTCCACTGGCTCTTTGCGGCAATGCCTACCTTATCTTGCTGCTTGTCCAAAAACTGACTACATCATTTGTTGCTGGCTCTGATCTCATGGTGTGAAAGAAAGTCAAGCCTATCCAAACATTGTGTATTTACTCACCATTGAGAACTCCTTCTTCTCACCTCTCAGAGGGCATTCTGAACACTTGGAAAATTGCATGACTGTATCTTTATGTGTCTAAAAAGGAGATTTAAAAGCCACAATTAAAAAGATTCTTGATATCTAATCAACAACTCAGTCTTCTTCAGAATCAATCTCTGTTCACTCTGCTAATTACAAGGAATTCCATCAACTTTCCTGTGTTTGCTTCTGTGGGAAGTATCGGTTTTTGGAAGACTGTCTCAAAGAGTTTTATTGGAATCGAAGTGCTAGGGGCCACAAGTATAGCCAAATATTTATCTCTCGGTTTCATATGTGCCCAGCCACAATGTCATAAAGCAGGATTGAATAAAATTGGCTGCATAATGAAGCAGTAATGAACTGGTGAATAGAAGCTATTCCTACATAGTACCATTTGCTGTGACCCAAGCAGCTCTCAAAAGTATTTGTTAAGCTCCTTCTAGGTATATTTTCTTTTCCTGGTCAGATATCCACTTGAATGTGTAGGCATCACATTGTCCTTATTGTTACTCTCGTTTGTGATACTTGTAGACAAATATTTTTTTCCCAAGGCTGTGCTCTAGGTGTGTAATCCTATGGCAAGTCACTTCACCTTTGAGCTGTTTTTCCTTATTTATAAAATTAGGCTCACCTCACAGAGTTGCTAAGACCCAAAGCACATAACCCATACGGAAGCACTTTGTAAAGTATTAAGAACTTTGGAAACTTTAATTATTTGTATTGGTTTTAATTTGCTTTGACGAAAAGGTTGTTTTACAGATCTTTCTTTTCCTATATATAAGCTATGGATTTTGAAATTACATATTCTTTTTATACACTTTTATTGATGTAATTATATATCATACTGAAGTATAGAGTGATAGGAACATATACACACACAACTCTTGGAGCATTTCCCTCCGGATCCCATCTCCTCCCTCCCCTTCCATGTACAGGTCTTTGAGATTGGCATTCATAATTTAATATATGTACATAGCGTTATTCTTCTATTATGAAGATTGTGCTAACGTCCCATGGGCTTGAGACTCTTTTCCTTAGCTTACTTTCCTTAGATGACCAAGTTTCTCAGATCTTCCCCCCACCACCATATAGACTGGATTAAAGGTGTCATCTCCAGCCATGGACTAGATCCACTGCCCAAGCAGGGCTGGACTCGGGACCGCAGCTTCATTACAGCAGGATCTGAGCAAGTCCATCATCCTCACACATCTTGGTAGGAGAGAATCAGTATCCAAGATACTTCCATTAGAAGTCAGTGACCAGTGTCTTTATCAACATATTTTTCCTGAAGAATTTTAGATATTTTAATCATCCTTAGTATTGGCAACTGAGACACAAGTTTACTTGTCCACTAAGGTAAAGAATCCTCCACTTGGAACATTTACATTTTCATCCAGGACTAATAGCTAAGAAAGACACTTTGTGTCATATATTTTCAGAGATTATTTACTTCATTTTGATAATATTCCTTAATGGAAATGACTTTGGAATATGAAAATGCAATGCATTTCAACTTCAGCATTCATAACTGCAGGAGACCCAAAAGATAATGCTAGTCCTTGGTATAATACTATGACCAGAATCTGTTAAACAGGTTTTAAGTATTACCATGTTTATATTAAGTCACATAAATGATTATAAATATGTAAGTTTCTAAATAATATTTAAGCACTGCCAAGAATTCTCATTATTTGTTACCTAAGTACTTTGAATATTTAATCACCTTATAAATATTAGGTTTATAATATCTACCAAGTGTCTTTAGTTAGGAAAAGTGTTGACTTGGCAATATACTAAGTTTTAATATCATAGGGAACTTTTTCACTGGTCCAATTTTCAATTTTCCTCCATTGAAATAAAGGATAACATGCCTTTGTTCTTCACAAAATACATATAAAAAGATAGAATAAGTCAAGTGGGGTACTATACGCCTGTAATCCCAGTACTTAGGAGGCTGAGATAGAAGGATCCCAGATTCAACATCAGCCTCAGAAACTTAGTGAGACCCTCAGCAACTTAGCTAGACCCTGTTTCAAAAGCAAAAAATAAAAAGGCCTGTGGGTGTAGCTCGGCAGTAGAATGACCCTTGGTTCAATCCCCAGTAACACACACACACACACACACACACACACACACACACACACTCAAAGAATAAGCCAGGCGTGGTGGCACATCCCTGTAATCCCAATACTTGGGAGGCTGAGACAGGAAGATGGCAAGTTCAAGGCTAGCCTCAACAGTTTAGTGAGACCCTGTTTCAAAATTTAAAAATTTTTAAAAGGGTTAGGGGTATAGCTCAGAGGTATAATGCCCCCCTGGTTTCAATCCTCAGTACCAATAAATATATGAACAAGCAAATAAATGAATAAATAAATGAATATAATTTACCTTCAGTGGAAGCATATTAAATATAAAGTAAGTAAAAATTTTTTCTGAAGCTAACAAAACTAGCAAATCTCTTTTCCAAGATTTGCTTCCAAATCTCAGAAAAACATCATAATCAAGAAGTGTTCTTATCCCAAACATATTGGAAAAAAATTAATAGTCCTGGTCATTAAACAGGTTCTGATTGCATGTAGAGGGCTCCACTTGGGAAGCGAGGTTTAGGAGAAACCATGTGTATAGCTTCATAGTGCAAAGCATGACCTCATTTGACTCTCACACTGGATCGCCTTCATTTTCTTAATGAAGAAACTGTAGCTAGGAGAAGTAATAGAGTTGGGTTCACACAGCTAGGGAATCCAGAACGAGGACTTGAAATCAGATCCTCAGAATATTGCTGCAGTATTCTTTCACTAAAACATATTACATCTCCTTGAAATAAAAGTTGGATCCTTGCTGGAGGTAGAACATAACATAAAACAACATGAAAATGATTCCATGGCTGTATTCAATTTAAAAAATGAACATTTAAGTATACAAACAAATTAGACTGAGAAAATTAACTGTGAAGAGCTTCTTAGGCAGCACGAGTCATCCCCTCTCGCCATGAGTGGGTAGACCCTGTGGGTGAAGAAGACAAAGGACCTCCCTGGTCTGATAATGATTTTCTCTACATTTCTGATCTTTGTATACTACTCTACAACACATGGTCAAACAAGGAAGATTCTGGCATTTTGAGAGTTATAATCTCCAACATTCTACCATCTTCCTGGTGGCTTCCAATCCTACTGATCCCTGCCCTAAGATATTTTTTCTTCTCATGTTTTTTGTCCTAATTATTTCACATGCTACCTATGGTGCTCTGCTTTCCATTCATTAACTTTATTGGCTACTGTCAGTTTCAAACTTTATGTACTGTGCTTCCTGGGCTAAATGTTAAAGAGTTAAAATAATACAATCTCTTGCCATGCATGAAGCCTCCTTCACAGGATGACTTGCCAAAAAATGACCCAGCTAGCCATGTTTTTAATACCTCGTTAATTTTACTTTTAATTTCTTCCAAGTGAAGCATAAAAAATGTTTACATATGCACATTTGAAATGAACAATAATGTTTCCTACTTCCCTCTTTTTTGCAATGAATGTTTATATATGTTATGCCAAATGAAATACATTCCAAATATGTAGACTCTGCTTCTCAGCAGCATTATATAGTGCCACTTACTTGCCAAACATTTACCCATAATTGCTATTAAATCTAGGCAGTTCTATGACTGAAGCCTTCATTTGAACTTGCTATTTACCTAACCTTCATTGTACCGATTTGAGGTTTTAGCTTCAGTGTTGGTCACTTTATTACATGCTCTCCAGCAGCTAAGGAGCCTTTTGATCCCTCCTAAAGGCTCTTTAGGAGGGCTACCTCCCTTCAGATTTAGCCTTTGCTTGCACTAGATGGTTAAGCTAATTCCTTCATTTTTCATTATTTCCTTTAAGCAACAGTATTAAAACATTTCCTGCCAGCATTAGATATTAATTTCCCTTTTTTTCACTCTGTCTCTCAAAAGCCCCTGTCTTATATAGATAAAATTTTAATCTGTAGCTTCCTGATAACCCAATCTGCATTTGTCTGGGGGCAAGGGGAGAATGGAGGACTATTAGCAGTCAACTATATTCTTTCTCTAGGATCTTATTCTTACAAAGCACTTCCTGTTTGTTATGCATCCAACAATCAGGCTAACAAAGCACTGTTGCCTTCCACTATTTTTATTTTCCTGATGTTTTAGAAAATTACACTAATAGATTATGTTTCCAAGCAGGCTGCACTTGTTCCTGCTCTTTGGAGTTGAGTCACTGTACCATTTTCCTACAACTAGCCCCATTGTTTCTTTTAAAGAGGGAAAAAGAAAGCAATTTTTCTTCAGAAAGAAAACTGTTTCTCCTCCAACTTGCTTTCTTCTACATGAAAAAATGCCATTGTTTAGCTCCGTGCTTAAGCTGAATGGTAGGCTAGATATTTCATCAACCTGAGCAGCAGATCCCAAATCCACCACTGGCAATCACCACTCCTATAGGTTTATAGATTTTCACAAAAAAATGATTAATCAAAAAGAACAAATTGGTGAGAATGGAGGGCATTACTTGAATGGCACAGAGAGGTATTAGGGAGAAATAAAACAAATGCAATGCAGTGGTACGTAACCTTCACTTATTTCCATGATTCTAGAAAAGCAGCAGCTTCTAGAAGTTGCTATCAATCAAAGTATGCGAATAACTTTTCAGAAAGAATTGATTTCTAATTTCAAGATGAAGTTCAGATGACCTTTAGTAATGTGTAGTGTGTTTCTAACAATTTTTTCTCTTAAGAGGAAATTCTCTTTTAAGAAAGAGAAATGTGTCTGCTTTCTTGGATTTCTGGAGAAAAATTTTCTTTCACCAGTATTCACTAACTAAAATAGTCCTTTACAGATACTAAGCTGTAAGGTAGTGGATTTATTCTCAGACTCCTGTTTGAGATATTTGATATTTGGGAAGGCACCTAGGAAATTCATATTTCTAGAATTATATATCCAGATACTGTGATTCACTGAGTAAAGCCCAGGATTCTGTTAACTGCCTGGTTAACAAAAGCCTAGGAGTTCTGGTGCAGGTGGTCCAGGAGGAGTCCCATGATAAAGGGGCTCCAGTCACCCAGACTTCCTCTTCTGAGTAGATGTAGCTGCCAGACTAAATCCTCCTGTGACTTCCCATTTCTCAGCACCCTCCAAACAGGGCAGAAACCAGAGGCCTTCACGTCAACCCTCACATGCTCCAGTGTAAGAAGTACCTTTTCCTAAAAACAAACATGAGAATGTTGTGACAAATTTTGCCTCTCCTGTCAAGCATCACAATTTGTATTAAAGTTACAAAAACACAGGAGGATCACCTTATACTAAGTCATCTTCTTGTAAGAAACTTAATATACCAATAGATTTGGGGCTGGGGGGGGTCCTTACAATGTGTAGAGTAGTCCATTTCAAGATGGATCATGGCAGCTGTTGAAATGGCCCTAGGAGACAGAGTGAATTACAACAAGGACAGGAGCCAGTGAACAAGGCTATTCAATTAGAGCTAAAGATAAAAGCAGATCTGGAGAGTCCATGTAAGGCATTGGGGTCAACATAAATCAACTTGCACCAAACTTTTCTTTTACATAAACAAGACAAGGCAACTTTCAGCTCTTATAATGCTTTGGTGATGTAGATAAAGTCACCTCCTCCAGGCAAACACAGCCCCACGGGATCCCCACTAAGAGAACACAGCAACAATTTCAGTCCTGTCTTTTCCCCTCAGCCTAGCTCCTTGATGCAGGGGAAGCAGCACATTCACCTCAACAGTCCTGCGAAGAGCTCCCTTTTAGCCTGGCACCATGGCACACACCTGGAATTCCAGTACTTGGGAGGCTGAAACAGGAGGATCTCAGGTCGCAGGTTCAGTGCCAGCCTCAGCAACTTAGCAAGTCCCTCTGTAACTTAGCAAGACCCTGTTTCAAAATAAAAAATTAAAAAAAAAAGAGCTGGGAGTGTAGCTTGGAAGTAGAATCTCCCTGGGTTCAATCCCCAGTACCAAAAAAAAAAAAAAAAACTCCCTTCTATGTATATT
>PVJS01049087.1:0-14794 GCA_004027185.1 Glis glis
AGAGGGGAGAGAGAGGGAGAGGGGAGAGAGAGGGAGAGGGGAGGGAGAGGGAGAGGGGAGGGAGAGGGGAGGGAGAGGGGAGGGAGAGGGGAGGGAGAGGGGAAGGGAAGGGTCATGTGTTTTATAGTACCTTGGTACAGTAAACAAACAGAAACCTGCCTAGATTTTCATAATGTTGGCCACATCTCAAAGGTAAAAACAAGGCCAGGCGTGGTGGCACACGCTTGTAATCCCAGTACTTGGGAGGCACAGACCTGAGGATCCAGGTTCACCATCAGCCTCAGCTACTTAGTGAGGCCCTCCGCAACTTCGTGAGACCCAGTTTCAAAATAAAGTATAAAAAATAGGGCTGGGGGTGTAGCTCAGAGGTAGAATGCCCCTGGGTTCCATCCCCAGTACCACAAAAAAAAAAAAGGTAAAAACATTTGACTTAAATGTAAAAAGATCCTGGGTTTCAGTCTCAGCTCTCACTTAATAGCTGTTGAACCATAAAAGTTGTAATTTTCCCATCCGTAAAATGAGGATGATATGATCAAGAGCCACCTCACCAGGTTGTTATGAGAATTAACAAAATAATATGTAGCAAGAATGTGTCTAGCACATACTAGCCACTCATTAAATGTTCGTACCCTCCCCCTCCTTTCCTCTGCACTTCTTTAGGTGGTTCAAAAAGAGAAACATGAACTGACAGTTTATTACACTGGGAGAGAGGGGTCCTCTTAGAACTCCAAAAGAAAAGTTATAAGCCTTAGTGAGCACTGCTAATTTAAATATAATCCCCATGGTAAATCCAAAAGAGATGCATCACATCTAAGTTTAAAAAAAAATCACCAACTAGGAAAATGACCAATGAACAATCAGAGTTTAACAAAAAGGCTACTCGTGTTAATTTCTGCCAACATTTCTCTGGTGGAATTACAACAATTAATTATTCCTAGAAAAATGGTTTGACCATATGGAAAACAAGCAAATTTCTATGAGTGAGGAAAAACACCATCATGTTAGCTGTAATTCCTCTATTTTCCTGTTTTGCTCAGAAAAACAGTAAATATGTAAATTATATTTCTACACCAATTTCTTTCTATACATACTATCACTTAGAGGCAGAGAAAACAAAATTAACTGGTATTTCTGGCTCTGTGGTCTTCATCATTTGGAATTCTTATTAGAAATATGGTGTATTTCTAGACCTCTATAATACTCCCCTAAACAAATGGCTGGCAGATATGGCTTCAGCAAGAAAATCTAAATACATCCTCTTGAAAAAAATTAGGATCTAAGCGTTCTGTAACAGAGCTAACATAGATTTAAGCACACTCATGACTGAATGTACATAAAACCCAATTATTACCAATTTTTGTTAGCATATTTCTGAAGTATATTCGCTTTCAAGTTTCTAGAGTAAACAGTTATGCTAAAGTTTTTAACACAAGATTTTAAAAATATGGTTTTACATAAAAATAGAAATCAGGAAGTTAGGTTTTGAAAATAACTCTAATATTACAGGATAATTTGATGGAATCTTTAATTACTATATAAGGAAAATAAATGGGACATTATAGTAATAAATCAGTGACTATTTAACTTTATTTTTCCCTTGGAATTTAAATTTTAGTCCAAAAATGATATTGCCCAGTGTTCCCCCTGGGCTCTAAAATATGCTTAGTGTTCATTTACACATGTAGTCCATAAAGATGTACAATGGGCTAAATTTTCCCTAATTTATATTGTGTTTAATGGAAGGAAATTCCAGCAAACTTCATGTAAAACCAGAAATATAAAAGATGAGACAAAATTAGTATACCAACAGTTTGACTAATAATTCTCCCTCAAAGTTTTCAAAGAAGGTTAAATTCTTAAGAACCTCAAATCATACCTGTACTACAATGATACAAAAAATGCTCTTTATTTTGGGGCCTAGAGCTATTTGTTTTACTTTGAATTGTGTAAAAATGCAATTAGCAACTGATTAATAAGTGAGAGATCCCCAACAGAAGCAGCTATTTTAAATTCTGACAACACATTTACAAATTAATTAGCAAAAATCAGGTGACAGCTGCCATTTAAGATAACAGGCTCTCATGAAAAAAAAAAATTCTACTAAGCAAAGATAAGGTTACATTCATAAAACAGTAAGTAATCCAAAATCCAAACTATCTCCAATTCTAAATATTCTCTGTGAGAAAAGAACTTTTCCTTTTGCAAAACAAAACAATTGCCATTTTTCTATTGACATGATTTTCCATCATATATTAACTCTCATTCAAAACTGTAGTTTCAAAGTCTGAAAAATGAGACCCATTTTCTGAAAATGCTACATAGCTCTCTTCAAAATCCTTACCTCAGAAGATTTTCATCTTCTAAAGATAATCAAGTGAATAAGCAAGATAATCATAGTGAATTTCAAAAGCTTCAATAAAAGGTTGAAAAGAACACAACCATAGTCCAAGGAAATAATTCAGACTGCACTAAATGCAAAAAAAAGAAAAGAAAAAAAAAAAAAGCTAAAGGCCATTGACAAGGACTGGTGCCCATTTGCAGAAAGTGCAAGTCATCAATGCTCAGTTCTAGAGCAATAGTCCTCAGTGTCGCCCAGGAAACTCTTTCAGGGGCTCTACAAGGGAAAGGCTATCTGCCTTTCTCATTCTCCTCTCACAGGTGTGTGAAGTTTTCCAGAAGCTGCATGAAGAGGAACAGTGCACCAATCTGACAACTTGTGTGCCTCTGTATGTCTTATATTTTGAAATTTCTAAGTTTTAATCTGAAATGGTAAATATCAACAGGTATAACCTACATAAATAATAATAGGGTTCCTCAATAATTTTTAAGAATATAAAGGGGTCTTGAGACCAAAACATTTGAGAACCACTCCTCCATAGTATTTCAGGACTATGGCACAGGCATATTAAAGGAATGAAAGAACAATAGTTATAAAAAGGGATCTGCTCAAAAAAGTGTTAAGTTCCCCTAAGTAACTTCAAAATTGTGAAAATGTCAGTACATCATCTACCTACAAATGATGCCCAGCATCATTTCTCTAAAAAGGCACTTGACATAGCAGCTAAGAAAAAGTTTGCCAACTTATAAACTAAATATGATATTCTATTCTGCATTTCTAAAAACACATTTTCAGCTATCTCTACTATAAAGTGGTATCTGAAAACTAAAAGTAAAAGCAGAGAATAAAATTTCAAATATAATCAACTATCATGTATTTACTATTAAATTAATATTTAGCCATTATCACTACCTAAGGTACCAGGCAGATGAAGATACAAACATTGGCCACAATGCAACAAGGATTAACTTTAGTCATCATTTTTACAAAATCAAGATCATATGAATAGAAAACTTAGAAATATAGCTGTCTAAATTGATTAAAAGTTTTTAAATTTAAATTTAGTTTACTAAATTTTCATATCTAGTTTGAGCGACATAATTTAAATAGAATTAGAATCATCCAAAACGTTATTGAAGAGTTTAAATAATATAGGCATGGGGACAAAAACAGTTATCAAGCATTTAGGTAGAATGTTATTCTGAGGAAATTAATTTTCTACAAGTTCTTTTACATGGGTACTTTTCCAAGAAGCGTTTTGGAATCTCATTCCTGAAATGTCTTCCAGGACTACTAATCTAAACATAAAACGTTCCATCATTCACTAAAGTCTCTTCTACTGGGAAAAAAACTAAATAGCACACATGACTTTTAAAGCATCATACAGGTTATTCTAAAACCTGTCAAGTAGTATGTTATGAACTATAGGTTATTAATAAACAGATAATGTATACATTTTACATGGCAAATTTCTAAACATATGCTGGTATCCCACACACCTTAGCATAAATCTAATCCACACTGCCTGGTCATTAGCTAGAGTACATTTGTGCCTATCAGCCTAATAAAAATGAAGCAAAGAAGAGATGTTGGAAAAAAAGAACCTTCCTGAGTAGATAATCAATGGGTATCAAGTATTATAAATGAAATACATGCCTAAATTAAATATTAACAATTAAACTTTTATATTTCTGCTTCCCTAAAATACCATTAGTAATATGGAATAGCTTGTGCCATGTCATTAAAATATACTATACTATAGTACAAGTAGCAATTTTCCTTTACCTAAAGATAAGAATTAGGATGGCACTGGAGGCAGGCAACATTCTTCATAGCAAAGTGGGCAACCTAGAAGTTAACCTGTTTATAATCTGAAACATAAGCTGCAGTTTTGTCTTCACTGACATATAACCCCTGACAACTTGCTAAACATTATTTTGGTAAGAAAAATCACTAAATCTTACGAGAAACATAATTAAAATAATCACTTGCTATGTAACACTTGTAAGCAGAAAAATGTGAAAGAAGAAACTAAGCATAAGAAGGAAAATCTTCCAGCTTAAGCTGCTTAAATGGTATGAAAAACAAAAAACAAAATATAAGTATTCAGTAAAGAAGTAAATTTTGGTGACTATAAACACACTAACAGAAATGACATAATTAATCATTATAGTTCTACATGTGATGTAACAGATACATCTACATGTAAGACAACAACTCAATCTTTCTTTTGAAGAAAAACATATACATAAACACACAGACAGAGACACAAATGTGTTTGACTGAAGAGTCTTGAATGTTGCATCTCTGGACCCAATGGATAAACCTAACTTTCAGTAGTAGAACTTCAAGTGGAAGAACTGAGCCATTACTGTAGTTTTATGAAAGAAATGTTTGTTTGCTTTTTCATTTCTTTGCAGAGAGAACTTATTAAATATATGCAAGCATAGTTCATATTTACTCCCATACATATAGAGCAAAGATTTGGTGACTATACTGATGATGGGTACTACAACTGGCAAAAGAACAAACTTAAAATGACTCTCTAAAAGTTTGAGACAATTAAGCTATTTGTTGCCCTGCTCTAAAGTATTCTAAAGCCCTACATTTTCATGTGAATATGGACAAAACAAAATTGAAAAAAAAGTGACCTTTGTTTTCATAATCCACTTAGCACCATTCTGCAGTCCTATGAACAACAGGAAGGGAGGATAAAAAAGGGAAAGGAAAACTCTACCGTAATTTCCCAAGTCTATAGATTTAAAAATATTTCTCTAAATATTTCTCCTTGAGGATGGAGACTGTGAGCTCCTTGAGAACGATGACAAATAGTAGGTAAACCTCAATAAAGGTTTATTGACCAAATGAATAAATGTTACATTTAGGGGGCTCATTCACTCCCACTGCTAAATAGGATTTCAAGGAGGCCACTTAATAAAAGGAGCAGAGTGATTTAGAGAAGAATTCCCTTTTCCCCAGACAGACAGATATCATAAAAATTGGGTTGATCTACCTCATTACTCTTGCTTTGAGATAGTGTCAGGCTATCATTGGTCAGTTCCTCATCATCAGCACTGTTTCTGCTAAGAACTTTACTCTTCTTCTTCTTGCAGCCCCCTTCACTAGCAGGGCTGCTGTGGTCTTCATCATTGCCCTCATCATTCTCATCTTCATCACTCCCGCTTCCCTCATCTTCATCATCCTCGTTGTCGCCATCGCTCCCCTCTTTCTGCGATGCCGACCTCCCCTTCCTCTTCACTACAGTAGGTCGCCAGTCATTATCATCCTCACTGTCATAGTCATCCATGTCATTCAGCTCTTCCATGGATACAAAATCCAAAAGTGGGCGGTTTCGACGAAGATTCCACTTTTTTGGCTCACTGACTTGCTCCTCTGTGGCGGTTGCCGTGGTGGGGGCAGAAGGGGATGTATTAACAGCGGGAGGGCTTGTGGCTGGGGTGGGGGCCGCAGCGGAGGCAGCCACATTATCAGACACTGGTGCTTTTTCTTTTTCCTTCTCCTTTTCCTTCTCTTTCTCTTTTTCCTTCTCTTTTTCTTTCTCTTTTTCCTTTTCCTTGTCTTTCTCCTTTTTCTTTCTAGGTCTTTCTCCATTTTCTTCTTCCTCCTTCTTTTCCATTTTAATCAATGGTTTATCGGACAACAGTATTTCTTCCTCTACAGAACTTTTAAGTTGTTCTTTTACTTTAATATCTTCATTCAGTTCTTCCTCTAAAATATTTTCTTCAGAATCACTACAGGAACCTTCTCCACTGTCTTTTGAAGGGTCTTCACTTCCATTACCACTCCCTTCAGAATCTGTTGAAAATATGAGAAAAAAAAACCACACATATGTATATACATACACACACACACACACAACGCTGACACAAATGAAACCACCAAAATTTGTGAATAACTTGCAAAACAATATAAACAAATTTAAGTCAAAGAATGGTAGACATTCCCAACCTGATTAGATAATAAATCAATGAAGTTGATATAATGGTTTTAGTTCTATATAACACTAATGAAGATGAATATATGTGACTGTACATTAAAATATACTTTAAAAAGAGGAACATTACTTTGTGTCTTATATTTCATGCTATATTTGGTATCCTAAAAGCATCTTTTTTCTAAAAGTAAATGTACTTTTTTTAATTGAGCACTTGATTTTAAGTTAACGATAATATCATAGAGACAAAATCCTTTTTCCATTTATAAATTATATGGACTTAGAATTAGTGAAAGTGTCTCATCCAAAACAAGATAAATCTGACCCAAAAAAACTGTTTCATTTATTTTACTTTTTACTCAACAAAAGAAGCATAGATATTTAGGATAGGCAACTTGTACTACATTATTAATATACCAAATAAATTTTAGATCAAGTACACAAGTAAAAAAGAGAGCAATGGCACAGAAAATGGAAGTTGCAAGAGAAGTTAACATTTTCCTTCTTATGAGGATACTATTCATATTAACAAAGTCACCAAAACTTTAAAAAATTCTAGGCAGTAACTACTATAGACCCTAGAATAGAAGATACTGATGAAGAAATGAATCCATCCTAGAAATGAGCAGCCACAATAGTTACTGAAAGGATAGACTGTGGACATTAAAGAGCTCGGGGCAGACCTATAAGCTTTCTATGAAGTTTCTTCCATTCCTGCCTAGAGCAGCCAAGGCCTCAATCCAGCACTACTCAGGAATCTTTTAATCATCTTTGCACCCAATCAAATAAAAACCTAAACTATTTGAAGGGAAAGATAAATGGGAGTGGGGAAAGAAGAGGAGGAACAGAATTTTACGCCAATAGTAAAATCTATATGAAAATGAATTGTTTGCACCTATGAACAAGAAAGCAGTAGTGACAAATTAATGAGGAAAGTCAGTGTTTCCACACCACCTGAATTTCTATGAACTCAACTTGCCTTAACCTCTGTAATTAACTGGGCATTAACGGTGAAAAAAGCTGTCTTAATTACTGACCAGTCTCTAAAGCACCCCAGAAAACCTATACAAACGGCTGATGATAAAATCATCCTGCAAATTAAGTCCATAAAAAATAAAGAATAACACCTAACAAATGTTTTTGACCCTATGAAATCAATATCAATCTCAAGATAATCATGTAAGTATCCACAGCTTACTCAGAAGTGTTCTGAATAATCACTCATCCTAAACCATCTTGCATAGGACAGACAAGCAACATCATACAGGTTAACAATTCCCTATCTGAAACCTTTAAAGTCGAATGTGCTTCAAAACTCCGAATTCCGCAGATTTTAGAAGGGTAGCATGGTATATACACCATACATTTCCAGTAAGGTCTATGGTATTACCCTAGAATCACATACAGTATTTCTGCAGTACAAAGTATAAATATTTACAGGATATAATACACAACACATAAACTGTGGTTCTGCCATCAAATAAGTTTGTATCAAACTTAGTAAATACCTTTGCATTTCTGAGCTTCTTGGATTTCAGAGTGTGGATTCAATATCAATCACAAACAAGTGACTTCTTTGCAGTTCAAGAATTCTACAAATCATTAAGAAAATTACGACTATCTAAACTACTCACAATAATTAAATCCAACCTACCAGGAAAAATCACCTCTGGTATAAAAAAATAACAAGAATTTCTAGATGTTTTTAAATAAGGATCTAAAGCCAGGCATGGTGGCGCACGCTTGTAATTCCAGTACTTTGTGAGGCGGAGACCGGAGGATCCGGGTTCGCGGCCAGCCTCAGCTCTCTTGCTCTCTCTCTCCCTGTCTCTCTCTCTCTCTCTCTCCTTAGTGAGGCCCTCCGCAACTTCGTGAGACCCGGTTTCAAAATAAAGTATAAAAAATAGGGCCGGGGGCGTAGCGAGGAGGTAGAATGCCACTGCGTTCAATCCCCAGTACCGCAAAAAAAAAAAAATAAATAAATAAGGATCTAATTAATAATAAAGAGCTGAATAAACATTTTAAATGCAAAAAAGAGTCTCTTGTGCACACTAACTAAAGAATACTGAAGCACCTTACAAATAATTCCATAGTTAAGAGGGCTAAGAAGATGGAGACAAGATGAAAAGGAACTTCACTTCTACTTTTTAGCAATAAAAACTTAATGGTAGATACAAAAGTTAAGATTAAATGGCACGGAAGTATGGGTACCTGACCAAAGTTGAGACCAATCCAGTTCTATTACTTGGTAGATTTTACAAAATGTCAGGGATTTTTGTGATTTTGTTTCAGTTGTCATTGCCAATGCCAATTAATTCATTATAAATGTATAAATTTATAATTATAAATTATAAATACTGACATTTTATTCTGTTTTTATTTTAAAATCATGCTCAAATAGATTTTTTTAGATTTTTTATTTAAACACTTTATACTTGTAAGTGCAGTATTCAAAGAATATGAAACTTTTCAACAAATCCAAATCCTAGTAGCTTGTCCAACCCTTCATTCATGAAATATAGTACATTACTCGTACTCCAACTGTAGAGACCAGGAATATATCAAATTCTATCTTCCTTTGATCTCTGAAAAATAACTTCATCTGATTAGTCATCACTTTTCTTTGGTACATATGCACTTGAAGGACATATATAATCCTATATATCTCTTGAACAAAGCCAATCATCAATTCAACTCATCCCTCCCCCCCTTCTCACTATAGTTCCTGCTGTGTCCTCTTACATTTTCTAGGTAAGATTTATAAGCATATCTGGGTAATAGTGAGAAAATAAGGTCTTTTCACTATATTTTTATAGACTTCCAAGAAAAAAAACCTATTACTACAAAATCGAAGAATGATTCAGTGCCATATTCCAAATCTTTTATCCCTACATCCTAAAAAAAAAGGTTTAAGAGTAGAGAAATGAGCCAGATATTTTAAGTAAAGCTATTTTAGGCATAAAATGAGAGTTAATTCCAAGTCTACAATAAAGTTTTCACATTAAAAAAACTTTAAAATTAAAACCTTACTTCCCATTCAGTTAAATAAAAGGTAACCTTTCTCAAACACACAGTACATCAGAATCTCTCCAACCAATAGCTATTTCAAATACCAGACAGTTAAGAAATTTTTTACAGTCACAAAATTTAAAAAATGAAACTTCAAAAATCCCTTCACAATATTCAATAATAAAATTAAAATTAATTTAACAATCATCAGTACCATTATACCCAATAATAAAGTTTTCCCCATGATAAATATTAAACAATAAAAGCATTATGATTCAATTCAAAGTTTTAGGTTAAGTTTACAATATAAATAACCTTTTTTTATCCACTCTATCAACCTTAGTTATTCTATTCACTGATGTAGTACGATAGGGATTAGTGTCATAAATTATTCTATTCACTGATACAGTGCAATAGGGATAAATATACACACCAGACAACAGATACTAGTCTATTGCTTATTCAGAATTATCAGTTCAAGCTATCTTTGACTAATCCTGTATCTCCTGAACAAAGCCAACTGTTAATTCAACTCATCCCTCCCCCACTTCTTACTCTAGTTCCTGCTGTGTCCTCTTACATTTTCTAGGTAAGTCTAATCCAGTGATTTTCAGGTGGGCACAATTTTTCCCCAGAGCTTATGTGCTAATCTCTGATGCCACTGGAGAAGGCAATGGTTGCCACAAGGCAGGGGAGCAGATAGAAAAGATGCTACTGGCATCTAAGAGGACAGCAGTGCTGTGCAGGACAAGCCTCCACAACAAAGAATTATCACACACAGAATGACAATAGTGCCAACACTGAGAAATCCTCATCTAATATATCAGGTATCAATTTGACCTCATTCCACTTTTCCAGGTTTATCTCTTCCACCATTCTTTCATTCAGTCCTAGTCCCAAAATACACATGAGGTTTCCAAACTCCCACACCTTTAATACTTACTGTTTCCCTCACAAAGATTGCTGTTTATCTAAATCTTCTTTCTCTTTCATTCAGTTCAACTCTTAGTTCCTCAATGAAATTGTTCTAGATCAATCTAGTCTAAAGCAATCCCATCTCTGAAAGACTTGAACTACACAACTGATCAACCATCCATTGTGTATCTATTATTTTATTTCGTTATTCTAACATGCTTACTACTTTGTTGTGAATTCACCATAACATCTAGCAAAATGCTAAACAAAACTATAGATAATAATGAATATATCTTGATTCACTTATCCAAAGTCAGAGTAAGCACAAAATACTGCTAAAGTCTCAGCCTGATTCTTCCAGTTAAATTATTTTCTGGCAATATATGATCTAAACTAACCAGAGATCAAGATCTAGTTACCCATTTTACTTTGGGTGACAAAGTATTCTGGGTGGCAGGGTATAGGGAAGGGACCAGGACATGGTAATGCTAGTTTGTCTGATTTAATAAAAATAATATATGGCATATCATTAAAAACATTCTATTTATATAGTAGATAATAAATGTAAGCAAGACTCATATCTATCCCCGGTCCTAGGTCCAAGTCTCAAAAATAACCACTTTAACTAGGCTGAACCATGAAATTGCTAATAGTCGGCTGTTTTAGACCTATAAAACTGATTATTTCAAATGGTTTCACCTAACATCTCTACATATGATTCTTCTGATGGTTATCAATATAATTCTAATATCTGTATATCCTATTTTAATATGAATTCATTTACAACTTTACTAACTGTTCTCAATCAAAACTGAGAAAGCTCTGCTTTTGCATTAGAGATAAAAGATAAACTATTTTTGGTTTCATAATGTTCTAAAAGTAGAGACCTAATTATTAACTTTGTCAATAATCACTTGCCAATCTTACTGACAGGTGATTCTTTAGCAACTTTTTTTTTTTCTATTTCATCATCTGAGAAGCACTGAGTAAAATTATGTTTATCTACAAGAGTATAAATAACCTTTTGGTATTTTTGATATTTAGTCTTAAAACCTAATAGAAAAACAAAAACTTTTATAGTCAGAATTTGAGATTTCAAGTGAAGGTAAGAACAAATTGATGTACAAAATACAGTTAATAAAAATTGAAGCCAACCAATTTTCATTAAGTCATTTCTAGAGGTCATGAAAAATGATATGATGGGACAGATGTTTAGCTACTGTTTCTTCACCTCTAGTTTAATTTCCTATTTATGAGTGGGGTTGGGATTCCACAACTTCAACATGTTTGAAAACCTGTTAGAGGCTGGGCATGGTGGTATACACCAATAATCCTAGCTACTCAAGAGGATAAAGCAGGAGGATCTCAAGTTCAAGGCCAGCCTTGGCAATTTAGCAAGACCCTGTCTCAAAAATAAAAAATAAAAAAGGGCTGGGAGTTCATCTCAGTAGTAAAGTGACCCCTGGGTTCTCTAAAGTTCTGCACCGCAAAAAAAAGAAAGAAAACCAGTTATAGGTCTAATGTCTTATTTTCTATAAGAGTCCAACTAAATATACTAACTCAGACAGAGAAAAGAAAGGATTCAAAGAGGACATATTGATAATCTAGAGTAAGATAAAATCTCATCTATGAGAAATACCAATGTACCTAAATCAAAAGGAGAAAACGGCCGGGTGTGGTGGCACATGCTTAGCCTCAGCTACTTAGTGAGGCCCTCCACAACTTAGTGACACCCTGTTTCAAAATAAAGAATAAAAAATAGGGCTGGGGGTGTAGCTCTGAGGTAGAATACCCCTAGGTTCAATGTCAGGTACCACAAAAAAAGGGGGGGGGAATATAATTGAATTTCTGTTGACTATTAATTAGACTAAACTATTTTCCCAATAATTTCCCTCTTAGAATTATATACCGAGAACTACACAATAAATTTTGTGTCCTTAGACTTTAGGTCACAAATTGAAACTCCCCAGGGGCCAAGGAGGTAAACTATGATCAGACCAGGTATTATATGACAATAAGGAACAGAAAGTATATGTATTTATTGCTTTTAGGAAATACATGTATCAGCCTAACAAAACTCATCCTGTCACTTTTCACAAATAATAAACAGTTCCCTTCAACTCTGACTATAATTTAACAAGGTAAGGAATCTCTAATTTGATATAATGAATTATTTTGAAAAAGTGTTTTATATCTGTATAATTAGACTGTTTTAACCCTTGTAAAGAAAAATAATACTATGAATGACTTCATTTCAATGAACAAAAAAAATTATCTATAAAATCAGGATTTATTGTCACAGAAATAATTTTGGAATGCTTAAAACAAGTTTGGGACTTTATCCCATAATGATATTCAATGACTTCATAACTTCTGAGACCTATTTTTGTCACTGTTTACAGCCTCATTAACAAACCAAAACTACATTCTAGCCAAGTATATTCTCATCTGTCAAGGTCTTCACTAAGAGAAGACATTTGAGTTTTACTCCCTTTCCTTTCCCTTTCTTTCTCTTCTTTCAAAGTACCAAACATCAGATACTCAACTAAATAGGGAGCTGAGAAGCAAAGGTTAAAAAACTGTTAATCAAGATAAACTTATCAACTTTTAATTGTTGGGAGTGCACTCAATTAGTAACCATAACATCCAACTAGTTTTAGTTTAAGATTAGAACTATCCAATCCTGGGATCTAAGCAATGAAAAGATGTAAATTTTGGAGTCAAAATTCAATCCATCCCAGCCTAAGGGACCTCATGCAAGTTCTTCAAATTCAGTACCCCAGTTACCTCTAAAATACTATCTCCTTCACTTAAGTTATTGTAAAAGTTAAATAAGATATCCAAACAAAAGTACTCAGTAAGTCATAGTGCAAATTCTGCTTGCTGATGCTATTAAAAGAAATTAATGGTGACACAACACAACCTAACTTCATCCCTTCTTACCATCCCTAGTGGGGAAAAAAAAGGAAAACCAAAGAAAAGGGGCAAGACATGACTAAGCAAGCAAAGCAAATTCCCTGGAAGGATACTTAAAAACTGTTAGTGGGGTTGCAAGCATAACTTAGTAATTGAGCACTTGCCTAACATGCACCAGGCCCTGGGTGGTTCTGTCCCCAACACCACCAAAAAAAAAACAAAAACAGAAAAAGTTATTAAAGGGATGAAATTGGAGAGACTTTTATTTCTCCCTTTAAATTTTCATTAAAAGGAGTAGAATTACAAATAACCTGCATCGTTCATATGTCCAGTCTTATTGTTATATAAAATATTTAAACATGTTGCTTCTCAAATTTCTTCAATTAAGACTTTATACACAAAAGCCACATAAAATAATACTTTTCTGTTTTCCACTTTTGTACAATATGAATATATGACCTTTTAAAATTGCTTTTAAGATCATTAAACATAAAGAGCAAGCATGAATGCTTTATTTCTCAGAGATTCCTGAAAGGTGTAACCGACAAGGTCCAGCACCTACTATAATTTAAAGTACAATTTTTACTCTGGTGAATTTTATTCTAGTAGGAGAGCTTACACACAAAAAGCAAAACTCCCCTCAGAAAGTGCAGTTAACTGAGAAGCACCCTGCTCAGGGCTCTTTGAACATTACTCTTAGGATAGTATTCTTCTTCGGGTTATCTCTCAACTTGTTTCTCTGTCCATGAAGTAATCATAAATATATTTTAAGGTGTAGAATAGAGGAAATGCTTTTGTGTTTTTGGAGAAAGTCCTTCCCTGCCTGCTAATCTCTGAGTAAGTTATCAACGAAAACTGAATCAATGATAAGACCTAGTGAGAGGATCTTGAGGAAATGTGGAAAATTAAAAGGACAAAATAAATGTTTATGTGCTTTCACTTTAAATCGGCATTTTAATCAAAACCGATTCTTTAAGTTTTTTTCTAAAAATAAACCCAACTCCAGAAAGCTGGAAAAAGGGAAAGAGAGCGGAAACATTTACCTGAGGCATCTCCAACTTTAAAATCACTGTCATCTGAACTATCATAATCGAGAGCTTCTAGCAGAGAGGCTGCCAGAGGCTTCACCTGCCTCCTCTTGGAGCTGCGATCCACTGTTGAGAGAAAAGCATGGCATCGTCATTCATCATCACACCAAACGCCGGGGACAGCTGTGATGCTGAGGGAGGATAAAGATGACTGCGTGCGGGGAATCTCTGTCTAACTGTCTCGGCCAAAGGTTGAGGTGCGGGAGCCGGCTGCGGGAGGCCAGGCTGCTCCAGGAGCAGCTCCAGCCCCGCGGTGCGGCCAACCCCAAATCAGACCCGCCAAACTCCAATCCGACCCTCTCCCGGTACATCTTATGGCGCGGGCTCCGCGACTCCCTTGCAATCCCTCCTGGAGACGCCGTAAGAGCCCGTGCTAAACGTTTGCAACGCCCAGGCACAGGCGCGGGCTCCTTCCCGCGGACGAGGAGCAGCCGTCCAGGGTCCCGGTCCCCGCGGCCCACCCTCCGCTCCAGCCCGACATGTGGGGCGGGTCGGACCTCTGTCCCGCCGGGCCTCGGACACACTTACTAAGGAATCCGCGAGGTGGTCGTCGGGCAGAGACCTAGGGAGAGG
>PVJS01049088.1:0-14794 GCA_004027185.1 Glis glis
TTTATTTTGAAACAGGGTCTCACTAAGTTGCAGAGGGCCTCACTAAGTAGCTGAAGCTGGCTTAATTTTTAATTTTTTTTTTTTTCTGTACTGGGGATAGAACCCAGGGGCACTCTACCTCCGAGCTACACCCTAAGCCCTATTTTTTATTCTTTATTTTGAAACAGGGTCTCACAAAGTTGAAGAGGGCCTCACTAAGTAGCTGAGGCTGGCCACGAACCCGGATCCTCTGGTCTCAGCCTCCCAAGTACTGGAATTACAAGCATGCGCCACCACGCCTGGCTCAATTTTTAATTTTTTAAAAAATTTGAGCCGGGCGTGGTGGCGCACGCTTGTAATCCCAGTACTTTGGGAGGCAGAGACCGGAGGATCCGGGTTCGCGGCCAGCCTCAGCTCTCTCACTCTCTCTCTCCCTGTCTCTCTCTCTCTCTCTCTCTCCTTGGTGAGGCCCTCCACAACTTCGTGAGACCCGGTTTCAAAATAAAGTATAAAAAATAGGGCTGGGGGCGTAGCGCGGAGGTAGAACGCCCCTGCGTTCAATCCCTGGTACCACAAAAAAAAATTAAAAAAAAAAATTTGAAACAGGTCTTGCTAAATTGCCAAGGGTCTCGCTACATTGCTGAGGCTGGCCTCAAATCTGTGATCCTCCTTGTTTTAGCCTTCCAAGTACTGGAATTACAGGCATATGCCACTGCACTGGCAGTTGCTGTTTTCTTAATTGGGCCCTGATTAATAAATAGGTATAAATAAGCCAGGCATGGCGGTGCACACTTGTAATCCCAGTACTTGGGAGGCTGAGACAGGAGGATCACAGGTTCGAGGACAGGCTCAGCAAGTAGTGAGACTCTCATCAACCTAGCGAGACCCTGTTTCAAAATAAAAAATAAAATAAAATTGGGCTGGGGGTGTAGCTCAGAGGTAGAATGCCCTTGGGTTCAATTCCCAGTACCTCACACACACACACACAAAATAGGTATAAATATTTCCCATCTTCTTTCGCCTAAGAGCTAGTAGATGCTGGACCCTGTCCTAGCTGGTTAACACACTCGCCCCTCACAAAACCCGATGACTCAGGACTATTGTCATCTCACCATCGAGAGAGGCCACAGAGGCAGAGGAGGGCAGTGTCATCTGCAAGGCCGCAGAGCTGGTAAGGGTTGGCACCTGGCTCTGGACACGATGCTGGTCCCTACCGCCCTGCAGGCTCTCGGAGCATCCCTGGATGGATGGCAGGAAGTGACTGCAGCTCTCTGCACATGTGTACTGTTGGGAGGGCTTAGCGGTCCCACACCTGCGTCTCCTAGAACCTGACACATTTGGGGCACCGAGCCTTGTGACTTGCGGCGTGATCCGCTTCACGATGTTTATGACTTGTCTCCTTGGGGTTGACCTCCTACCTTCTCAGTCCCCACGGCCCTGGTCTTATTCCTCCCTTGTTGCTATTTCTTTCATCCCATCTTGGCAGGGCTGCTATTCATCTAACCATATGTCAAGGAAACGGCCCTCGTTTGGCAGGAGCTTCTGCAGCGCACACAGAGAAGGCACTAGATGGCTTCTGCCGAACCACAGTCTTCAAGGATGCGCAGGTATTTGGGACACCCTGAAACGCTTCCAGAAGCTTCCACCCAGAGTTCCTAAAGCCCCACGCACAGACGAGGCCCCTGCCCTATTGCGGCCCCTGGACCTTGAGATTCCGTTTCGGATTTTTTAGCGGCCAACAGAGCAGCTGGTCTCTCTCTACCACTGTCCTTGCTGAAGTTGGGATGGGTCACACCGGGCACGCTTGGCGCTGTCCGCCCAGTGCTTGCCCTCCTCCCCAGCATGGCTTCTGGTATCCTATCGAGAGAATCAGCTTAGAGATCCAAGTTGATATTATTTTTAGAAATAAAGATCATCCAGTCTCAGCTTGCTGAGACCTGTTCAGAAAAAGAAAACAGGCTTCAGGTTTTTTTCCGAAGTTGAAGTCAGAGTGGGGCGAGGTGGATGCAAAATTCCTGAATTGTTAGGGCTGGGGGCAGCTGCGTGGTAGATCATGCCCTTAGCTTGCATGAGTCTCTGGGGCTCAACCCCCAATACCAAAAATACCCATCAAAAAAACAAGCAGAAAATGCTTGAATTCTTGATGAAATATTCTCTCTTTTTATTTTTTATTTTTTTGGTACTGGGGATTGAACCCAGGGGCATTCTACCTCCGAGCTACACCCCCGGCCCTATTTTTTATTCTTTATTTTGAAACAGGGTCTCACTAAGTTGCAGAGGCCTCAGTAAGTAGCTGAGGCTGTCCCTGAACCTGCAATCCTCCTGTCTCAGCCTTGAAATGTTCTCTTTTGTTGCAAATATTGACCTTGTTTTCCCAGCAGTCTACCCCTCCGGGACAGGACTGAGCAATTCTAAACACACCCTCTTTGTTTAGGCCTGTTTTCCACAACCCTTCATGCCAAACCTGAACCCCTGCCACTTTTGTCTTCCAGTGTTTAGAACGGAGGGGATCGTCTTTCCATAATTCATGCTGAATCTGCAGCCCAGTTAACAACAGGATCTTTTTTTTTTTTTTTCTTTAAAGTTGAAAACCGAAATCTGGCTGTCTACAGAAAAATGTCACCTTGTGGAAGCAGAGCGGGAGGTATCCAGCAAATCTGAGAGCTCAGAGATCAGCCCGGTTTTAAAAACAAACGAAACAAGACTGAAAATATCCATAAGAAGTCTCAAGAAACATATTTGCTTATTTATTTTTTGGTACTGGGGATTGGACCCAGGGGCATTCTACCTCTGAGCTACATCCCCAGCCCTATTTTTTTTTAATTTATTTATTCATTTTTTGGTGGTACTAGGGATTGAACCCTGGGGTATTCTACCTCCAAGCTATACCCCCAGCCCTATTTTATTTTTATTTGGAAATAGAGTCTCACTAGGTTGATGAGAGCCTCACTACTTGCTGAGACTGTCCTTGAAACTTCAATCCTTCTGCCTCAGACTCCCAAGTATTGGGATTACAGGTGTGCACCACCACATGCACGCGGGGCTTCCCAGCCCTATTTTATTTATTTTATTTTATGGTACTGGAGGTGGAACCCAAGGGCCCTCTACTTCCAGAGTACACTCCCAGCCCTATTTTATTTTTTATTTGGAAACAGGGTCTCGTTAAGTTGCTGAGAGCCTAAATTGCTGAGGTTGGCCTTCAACCTGCTATCCTCCTGTCTCAATCTCCTACGCCCAGCTCCTATTTTATTTTTTTTATTTTGAAACAGGGTCTTGGTAGGTTGATGAGAGTCTCACTACTTGCTGAGGCTATCCTTGAACCTGCGATCCTCCTGTCCCAGCCTCCCAAGTACTGGGACTACAATCATGCGCCGCCACACCTGGCTTCTATTTTTTATTTTGAAACAGGGTCTTGCTAAGTGGCTGAGGGTCTCACTAAGTTGCTGCAGCTGGCCTCGAGCCTGCAATCCTTCTGTCTCAGCCTCCCAAGTACTTGGATTATAGGCATGCACCATGGTACCCAGCTCCTCTTCTCCATTCTTTGGCCAGTGAATACAGCCTCTCCTTCTCCCCAACATGTGTCTCGTTGTACACTCATTTTCCTGTGGAATGAGCTGAGTTCAGTAACACAAGTAATTAACTTAGGAAGTGAAACTAGGAAGCACCCACAAGAGAGGAAAGGAAGAGAAAGAGAACTAAAAGGGCCGCACGCTTGTAATCCCAGTACTTGGGAGGCTGAGACAGGAGGATCACAGGTTCGTGGCCAGCCTCAGCTACTTAGTGAGGCCCTCCACAACTTAGTGGGACCCTGTTTCAAAATAAAGAATAAAAAGTAGGGCTGGGGGTGTAGCTCGGAGGCAAAATGCCCCTGGGTTCAATCCCTAGTACCACACACACACAAAAAAAAATGAAATAGAAAAGAAATGGATTGTAATACCCCAATGGAGATAAATAACCACTATCTATGTAGACACACATATGCACACATTTTATTTTTACCTGATTGAGATCATTGTCTATAGCAGGGGTCAACAAAACTTTTTTTTTTTTTTTTTGCAGAACTGGGGATTAAGCCCAGGGGCATTCTACCTCTGAGCTACACCCCCCATCCCTATTTTTTGTTCTTTATTTTGAAACAGGGTCTCACTAAGTTGCGGAGGGCCTCACTAAGCAGCTGAGGCTGGCCAAGAACCTGATCCTCCGGTCTCAGCCTCCCGAGTACTGGGATTACAAGCGTGTGCCACCCCGCCCGGCAACAAAACTTTTCTATGAAGAATCAGAAAATATTTTTGGCTTTGTGGGCCAGACAGCCTATGTTGCAATTACTCAGTTCTGCTGACATAAGCCAAAAGCACTTGTAAATAATATGCAAATGTGCTGTGTTCTAAAGCAAGACTTTATTCACAATCCTAGAGGTGGAAGGGGGGGAGATGTGGGGACACCAATGGGAGCTGGGGGAGCCTCTGTTGCAATGACTCAAGTCTGCTGATATAAGCCCCCCCAAAATAATATGTAAATGAATGGTGTGCTGCCTGTGTGTGTGTGTGTGTGTGTGTGTGTGTGTGTACTGGGGATTGAACCCAGGGACATTCTACCTCTGACCTACACTCCCAGTGCTTTTTAATTTTTTTTTTTTTGAAACTGGGTCTTGCTATGTTGCTAAGGCTGGCCTCCAACCTGCAGTCCTTCTGTCTCAGCCTCCCAAGTACTGGGATTATAGTCTGTGTTCTAAACAAGACCTTATTCACAACCCTAGGGGTAAAGGGGGTGAAGGAGTGGGGAGGGCAGTAGGGGATGGAGGATGGAATTTACTCAGTCTATATAGTTTTGAAAGAAATTTATGGGCTGGGGTGGTGGCTTAGTGGTAGAGCACTTGCCTGGCTCCAGTAAATTTTTCTGTTTGTTTTGTTTTGGATACTGGGGATTGAACCCAGGGGCACTCTACCACTGAGCTACACCTCCAGCCCTATTTATTTATTTATTTTTTGTGGTACTGTGAATTGAACCCAAAGACATTCTACCTCCAAGCTACACCCCCAGACCAATTTTATTTTTTATTTGGAAACAGGGTCTCACTAGGTTGCTGAGAGTCTCGCTAAATTGCTGAGGCTGTCCTTGAACCCGCGATCCTCCTGTCTCAGCTTCCCAAGTACTAGGATTACAAGCGTGCGCCACCACGCCCGGCTCCTTTTTATTTTTTATTTGGAATAGGGTCTTGTTAAATTGCCAAGTCTGGCCTCAAACTGATGCAGGTTTTCTTCTTTTAGTGGGTTCTCTGTCTAATGAAATTCGAAGAATGAAGTCCACAGACAGTAGAAGGGTGGGTGTTGGGGTATTAAGGTTTATTTTAAGCCAAGGGAAGATAGAAAGACAGAAAAGCCCCCCCAAACACTCAGGAGGAGGGGCCCCGAAAGAGAGTAATTATTGAAGTTCTCAGAAGGTGAGCTTTTTTTTTTTGTGGTACCAAGGATTGAACCCAGGGGCATTCTACCTCCGAGCTACACCCCTAGTCCTATTTTTTTATACTTTATTTTGAAACCAGGTCTCACAAAGTTGCGGAGGGCCTCACTAAGTAGCTGAGGCTGGCCGCGAACCCGGATCCTCCGGTCTCCGCCTCCCAAGTACTGGGATTACAAGTGTGCACCACCATGCCCGGCCCATCTGCTCTTTTGTGATTGGTCAGAATTGAGTCCTGGGGACCCAATGTCCATGACCCAGTTTCAGTCTCTAATTTGCATCTGTCTCTTGCAGGCTGGTGGGCTCTTCTGTCTCCTGGAACCACTTGTCTGCCTCCCCCAGCATTCCCTCTTCCATCACTCTTGGGATTTGTTTACAGTGGTTGTCTTGACTTTGACCCATGGAAGGCACTGAAGTTTCCTTGCCTGGTCATTGTTATCTCTGTATCTTATTAACCTCCCCTCTGCCAGGCGTGGTGGCGCACGCCTGTAATCCTAGTACTTGGGAGGCTGAGTCAGGAGGATCGCAGGTTCGAGGACAGCCTCAGCAAGTAGTGAGACTCTCATCAACCTAGCGAGACCCTGTTTCAAAATAAAAATTATAGCCGGGTGTGGTGGCGCACTCTTGTAATCCCAGTACTTGGGAGGTTGAGACCGGAGGATCCGGGTTCACGGCCAGCCTCAGCTACTTAGTGAGGCCCTCCACAACTTCATGAGACCCGGTTTCAAAATAAAGTATAAAAAATAGGGCCGGGGGTGTAGCTCGGAGGTAGAACGCCCCTGGGTTCAATTCCCAGTTCCGCAAAAATAAATAAATAAATAAATAAATAAATAAATATTATAAAAAAAGAGCTAGGGGTGTAGCTGGAGGTGGAATGTCCCTGGGTTCAATCCCCAGTAAAACACACACACACACACACTGTTTCTGTCCCTTTCACAGATGGTTTCTTTTTATGCTTTTGATACTGGGATTGAACCCAGGGGCATTCTACCTCCAAGCTGAGAGTCTCGCTATGTTGCTGAGGCTGGTCTTGACCCTGGGATCCTCCTGTCTCAGCTTTCCAAGTACTGGGATTACAGGCATATGCCACCTTGCAGGGCATACAGATGGTTTCTATTAACCCTTTCTATTCCTAGGTCCTCTGCCCTAAACTGTCTGGAGTTCCTAGCTCCTCAAAACTTGTGACCCTCCTGTCTCAGCTTCCTGAGTGCTGGGATTACAAGTGTACGCCACTATGCCTGGCCCTTTTTATTTTTAATTTTCAAACAGGGTCTCGCTAAGTTACTACATACACTCTGTCCTTGAATTTGTGAGTCTCCTGTCTTAGCTGTCTTAGTTTCCCAAGTACTGGGATGTATGTGCCACTACGCCTGGAACATAAATTTTACTTAACAAGACAAAATCTCGCTGGGCACCATGGTGCTCCCCTGTAATTCCAGCTACTCGGGAGGCTGAGGCAGGAGGATCACAAGTTCCAGGCCAGCATTTGGAACTTTGCAAGATTCTGCCTCAAAAAATAAAAATAAAAAAAGATTAAATCTGACTCCAAATACCCATGTGCCAGAAATGATGCATAAAGAGCCCAACCCCCACACACACACACACAATCCCTGAGCTGCAGGAAGGTCCTGTGGTCTCCCAAATCTCCTGATCCCTCTGCAAGTCCCCAGGCCCTGGCTACGTGTCCCACCTACCAGTCTGCACCATCCCTACAACCTGGTAAGGCTCCCCTCCCTCCAGGGCTCGGACATGCCAGTTCTTTGCGTCTGGGAATTTAGATTTTTATTCGTTAATAAAAACCTTGAGGGAGTCTCAGTCTCAGGTCCCTAGGACGCATCCCTGTGCGCCCTCTTTCTCTTGAGATGTGCTGGAAAATAAGACTTAGTCTCTAAATCAGCTTATCTTGCCACTTTATTCATACAACATTATATTATGAATATGTCCCCAAGTCATCAACGACATTTTGGGTGTGTATGTGCGTGTGTGTGTGGTAGTGGGGATTGAACCCAGGGGTATTCTACCTCTGAGCTACACCCCCATCCCTTTTTAAATTTTTTGTTTTGAAACAGGGTCTTGCTAGGTTGCTGAGAGTCTCACTATATTGCTGAGGCTGTCCTCGAACCTGTGATCCTCCTGTCTTGGCTTCCCAAGTACTGAGATTACAGGCATGCGCCACCATGCCCAGCTTCAATGATTCTTTAAAAAGCGAATTTTGATGGCTGCCAAGTATTCCATTGCATGGAGGGATCATAATTTATTTAGCTATTCTGTTATTGGATATTCAGGTTGCTTCTAATTCTTCTATGGCTAAATGGAGCAGGCGCTCCTCAGGCCCAATGCCCTATCTCTGTGCATTGCGAAATGAACTGTTCGATTACTTCTCTTCTCAGGGGGACCCTGCGATGCTGCGCAGGAGGGCGCTGCCTAGGATCCGCTCAGCACAGATATCCCCAAGTGGTTTGAGTATCAGCTGCCCCTGAGGAGGACCTGGCCATCTTGGGCAAAGAGAAACCAGGCCATGTGGAGGCCCACCTGCCAGATGGGCTGTGGAGGCATGACACCCCAGCCAGGCTTGGCATGACAGTCTTAGTCTATTTGGGTACAGACTGGGTGGCTTAAACAACAGGAATTTATTTCTTACATCTCTGGAGTCTGGAAGTCCCAGATCGGGAGACAGTGGGACCAAGTTTGCTCTTCCAGGTTGCAGATGGCCGCCTTCTTGCTGTGTCCCCCTGTGGCAATGAGAGAGGAAGCTCTCGTAATAAGGGTACTAATTCCATCATGGGGGTTCCAGCCCCAAAGACCCCGCCGCCTAAGACCATTACACCAGGAGTAGGGCTTCAACAGAAATTTTAGGGGGACACAAATCTTCAACCCATAACAATGACCATGAGCCCCAAACTAAGGTGTCCCCATATGGCTGCAAAGCCCGTCTTGGTCCTGAAGGTGCTCAGCTCTACCCTTCCCAACAAGCATTTATTTATTTATTTATTTATTTATGGTAGTGGGGGTCGAATCCAGGGGCACTCTACTGAGCTACACCCCAGCCTTTTTTGGGAGGGGACTGGGGATTGAACCCAGTGGCATTCTACCTCTGAGCTACACCCCTAGTCCTTTTTATTTTTACTTATTTATTTGTGGTACTGGGAATTGAACCCAGGAGCATTCTACCTCCGAGCTACACCCCCAGCCCTATTTTATTTTTATTTGGAAACAAGGTCTTGCTAGGTTGATGAGAGTCTCACTACTTGCTGAGGCTGTCCTTGTACCTACGATCCTCCTGTCTCAGCCTCCCAACTACTAGGATTACAGACGTGCGCCACCACACCCAGCTCCTTTTTTATTTTGAAACAGGGTCCCACTAAGTTGCTGAGGCTCTTGCTACATTGCTGGGGCTGGCCTTGAGCCTGTGATCTTCCTGTCTCAAGTACTAGAATTACTGTTGTGCTAGCAGGCGAGGACCCAGTAATGGCACTATAGGACAGCTTCTTCTCATGCAGCTCAAGGACCAGTAGGGGGCACTGTAGTGGGGACCAAATGCTTGCCCTTCTTTCTAAGCATGGAATTGCCCAGGTGGAGACGATGTCTGGCTTCCTCAACAGCTAGGCTGACCCCACGAATGTGTTTCACTAATGGGATGTCAAGAGGATTCATTTGTGTAATTTCTCCCCACTCCTCCGCCCTGGTGGGAAAGGGGGTGCGGATGCCCGGGGCATCTTGGGAGCATGCGTTGCAGATGCTGAAGTCCTCTGCTTAGCTGGATTCTGGGATGACTGCCTGGGGCAGAAGCTGCCCAGCTGTTCTGCATGAGGAAAAAGAAATGCCTGTGTTTTTAAAGCCCCTCCCTGGCTGGGCGTGGTGGCGCATGCTTGTAATCCCATACTTGGGAGGCTGAGACAGGAGGATCCCGGTTCACGGCCTGCCTCAGCTACTTAGTGAGGCCCTCCGCAACTTAGCGAGACCCTGTTTCAAAATAAAGAATAAAAATAGGACTGGGGGTGTAGCTCGGAGGTAGAATGCCCCTGGGTTCAATCCCCAGTTCTGCAAAAATAATAATAATAAAAAAAAATAAAGCCCCTCCCTGGTAGTGTGATCTTTCAGCTACTGACGCTCATCCTTTGCCTTCACTCATAAAGATTCTGGCGGGCGTAGTGGCGCATGCCTGTAATCCCAGTACTTGGGAGGCTGAGACAGGAGGATCACAGGTTCAAGGCCAGCCTCAGCAACTTAGTGAGGCCCTTTGCAACTTTGTGAGACCCTGTTTCAAAATAAAACATAAAGCCAGGCGTGGTGGCGCACACTTGTAATCCCAGTACTTTGGGAGGTGGAGACGGGAGGATCCGGGTTCGCGGCCAGCCTCAGCTCTCTCTCTCTCTCTCTCTCCCTGTCTCTCTCTCTATACTTAGCGAGGCCCTCCGCAACTTCGTGAGACCCGGTTTCAAAATAAAGTATAAAACATAGGGCTGGGGGCATAGCGCGGAGGTAGAACGCCCCTGTGTTCAGTCCCCGCTACCGCAAAAAAATAAATAAATAAATAAATAAATAAAACATAAAATAGGGCTGGGGGTGTAGCTCAGAGGTAGAATGCTCCTGGGTTCAATCTCCAATACTGCAAGAGAAATCACTTGGGGTGTTTAATGCAGAGGGAATTTAATGTCGGAAATGGGTCACACAAATGATGGAGGAGGCTGAGAAGCCAAGCAGGGGTCAGTGAAGATCAGCAACAGTGGGAAATTGCTATCACCCTGGACTGCAGGGAAAGACAGAGCAGAGAGGCCTGACCAGAACCTGCGGCAGGAGTTGCACAGAAAGTGCTAGAAGCATGGAGATGTCCAATAGGGGTTGCAGCCCAGCCTCCTCCTTCCTCCCACCTTCCATCTCCTTCTGGTGTTGCCCATTGGCCGCAGTTGGCCAGAGGAAGCTGATGGAGGAGCCTGCAGCATCCCGGGCTCAGGGCTCAGCCTTCGAGGACAGAGAAGTGGGTCCCCTTGTGGAGTCCACAAACACATGCTGGGCTCTTACTGTGCACCAGGCACTGAGCTAGACACTAGGCAGACCGCTAGGAATCTCTCCAAAGCGCTGCACCTTCTCCCAGCTCTGTTTTGGGGGCCGCCCACAGTGCCACACGGATTATTATACACAGAGATAACAGACTGTAGAAAACTTCCAGCACCGGAATCCAAATGCTCGTTTTTTCATGAAAGCAGTACATTACATCGAACATGGCTCCAGCGTGAGGGTCCTTCTGGTGACAGGATGCGCTTCAATCCCAGCACTGTCCCTCCAAACCTGAGCTGACTGGGAGGGAGGCTGTTTCTAGGCAACAGAAGATGGCCCCAAGCTGAGTGCACCTGTCATCCCAGTACTCAGGAAGCTGAGACAGGAGGATTGCAGGTTCGAGGCCAGCCTCAGCAACTTAGCGAGACCCTCTGTGACTTAGCGAGACCCTGTTTCAAAATAAAAAGGGCTGGGAGCGTGGAGGTAGAGCTCAGAGGTAGAATGCCATTGGGTTCAATCCCTAATATTGAAGGAAAAAAAAATGGCCCAAATTGGTTACCTCCAAATTCAACGTCCATGGCCCTTCTTCTAGTACCTTCTCCGTGGAGGAAGAGGGGAAGTTTGTAGGGCTTCGGAGGGGGGGGGTGCTTCAGATTTTTCATTCTATCTGGTCGGAGCCTCTTGGAACCGACACGGGCTGGCACGTCCAGGGAGCAAGGGCGAGCACAGTTAGTTTCTGCAGTCACGGCGACAAGTGGAGAGACAAGTGAATAGCCACCCATCCGATGGGGACCGGCTGAGGACAGGCTGAGCTGCTCTAAGAGGAAGACTCCAACAGACAATGCCTGACATGGAGGAGAAGCTGGTCTCCTGGGCTGGTGGCAGAGCAGGGGTGGGCAGTGTAGGGCTGGCAGGACAGCCTGTTTCCTGGGGCCAGCCAGTGACCCTAGTGGGTGAATCAGCTCCGCCATGTTCCACATGTGGCCTCCCTCTCTGGGATGCTACAGTGGTTCTCATTTCCCAACAGTGGGGGTCAAGGGCAGGAGACACTGGGGAGTCATGGGCCCAGTGTGGCCACGTGGCTGTGTTAGCTGCAAGGGAGGCTGAGACAGGCCCCTACCTAATATGAGAGGCTGAGACAGGAGGATTACAGGTTCAAGGCAAACCTCAGCAAATCAGTGAGACCCTCAGCAACTTAGTGAGACCCTGTTTCCAAAATTAAAAAAAATAGGACTGGGGGTGTAGCTCAGAGATAAAATGTCTCTGGGCTCAATCCCCAGCACAACACACACACACACACACACACACACACACACACACACACAGAGCAAGTGGGAGCCAGGGCGCTTGAAGGGAGTCCCGATCAGTTCTGTGTAAGTAGTGCTCACTCTGGCTGATGTGTGTAGAGTGGATAAAAAATATTTCCAAAATTCATTGAATCATCATAGCACAGGCTCACAGCCCCCCCCCCCCATGATATTCATTATCAGGAAGGGAAGGAGATCCTAAATGAGGGGAGGTCACTGTGGATGGAACCCATTAGGGAAGTTCTGGTGGCCTTAGTGGTAGACTCACCAAGGGGTGAAGGGGACTGGAGGGTCCCAGTGGTATCTGGAAGGTAGAAGAGACACAACTTGCTTGTCACCCCACACTAGAGCCCCTTTCTTCTGTTCCCTTTTGATTTTTTACCTTCTGTGGCAGACTGAAGAGTGGTTCCCCCCAAAGATGCTGACATCCCAATCCCAGATCTGTGACTGTGTCGCCTTACATGGCAAAGGGACTTTGCAGCTGTGGCTAAGGCTGGGAGAGGAGTGGGAGGGAGGAAGGAGGAAAGGTTGACAGAGAGGAGCAAGAAGTTCTGGTGTGCACAGAACGACTCTAGATAACCATAACATGCTGTGCATTCCAAAAAGCCAGAAAAAAGATTTTGAAAGTTTCTTGGCCACAAAGAAATGATAAATGTTTGAAGAGATAAATGTTTAATCTGATTTAAGCATTACAGAATGTAAACATGGATCCGCACGATGGCGCTCGCCTGTAATCCCAGTCCTTCGGAGGCTGAGACAGGAGGATCACAGATTCGCCACCAGCCTCAGCTATCTCAACCTCGTGAGGCCCTCCGTGACTTAGTGAGACCCTGTTTCCGAATAAAAAATAAAAAAGAGGACTGAAGGTGTAGCTTGGAGGTAGAATGCCTCTGAGTTCAATCCCTAGTACCACACATTAAAAAAAAAAAATGTAAACATCCAAGCCCGGCGTGGTGGAGCATGCTTGTAATCCCAGTACTTGGGAGGCTGAGACCGGAGGATCTGGGTTCGCGGCCAGCCTCAGCTACTTAGTGAAGCCCTCCGCAACTTCGTGAGACCCTGTTTCAAAATAAAGAATAAAAAACAGGGCTGGGGGTGTAGCTCCGAGGTAGAATGTCCCTGGGTTCAATCCCCAGTACCGCAAGATAAATAAATAAATACAAGCACCTGCGCACGGTGACAGCCCTGCAGGCAGGGTGGTTCAGTGATTGAGGTGAACCACGAGATGCAGAGGGGGTTTGAGGGATGGGAGCATATATGGAGGGGAGGATGGCCCGCTGTGATTGAGTCAGGAGTCAGTGCAAAGACTGGCTGGAGACTCTGACACGCTCAGGGAACCTGGTCTTACATGCAGATACCAGGCCGGAGCCTGACAAAACCTTAATCATTAGCCTAGGAGTAGGCCAGCCGCTTCGGGCCATTTCAATATTGCGAGCAACAAGCTGGAATTAATCCCGCCCTCCACTTTTCAAATAAATCCCAGCTGAGCGCACGCACCTCCGAGGCGCCAGCGCGGTGTTACCATCGAGGCGCGGAGCTAGATGGTCAGCTTCCACGGAGGCCGACATTTTGGATCCTGGCAGAAAAGTTGAAAACGGCTAGGACCCCTACCAAGCCAAGATGCACCGCCCAAGAGCTTGAGAACAAAAGAGCGCCTCCGGGAGCGGCAAAAGCAAGCGGGAGGACGAACCCGTGACGCGTCCGTCGGAAGAACAGGCTTCCAAACTGTCGCCCGCAGCCCTGCCCTCACCTGAGATGGCGGCCGCGCGGACGCTCTAGCCGGCGCCCCTCGGCGTCCGGGAGGGGGCGTGGCTTCGCGGTCGGTCTGAGGCTGCGCGGCGAGCCGGGGCTCCGTGGGGCGTGCTCGGGGCTGAGGGGCGCCGGGGCGGGGTCTCCACGGTCCCTCCTGCGCGTTCCTCAGCCCGAAACCTGGCTCCGCGGCCGCCGGGGTAGGAACAGCTTCCCCGTCCAGCCCTGCGCGGGCAGCTCTCACGGCGCCCGGGGCCGGACGATGCCCAAGAAGCTGCTGTTGCTGGCCCCGCTGTCCGCGTGCTCGGCCTTCCGCGCCCCGCGAGCCCGCCCCGCCGCCCCGCCGGCCATGAACGCCGCCCGCACCGGCTACCGGGTCTTCTCGGCCAACTCCACGGCCGCCTGCACCGAGCTGGCCAAGCGCATCACCGAGTAAGCGGCGGCGCGGGCCCCGGTGCTCCCCGCGCCCCCTCCACCGCCCCACCCCGGCCACCTGGGCGGGGGTCGCAGAATCCCGCCCTTTCAGAGCCACCGACCTAGGGGGGCGATCAGAGCCCCGCTCCGCACCCCAACTTTGCAATCCAGGACCTGTGGGCCGCCTCCTCGTGAATTGAGCCCCCACACCCCTTCTCTGTGGCCGCCGGCCGGCCTTTGGTCTCCCCGCACCCATCCCAGGGCGGTGGGAGCGTCCTTAACCCCCCGACTGCGTGCCTTGGGGTGGAATTTGTCCCCCTTTCCCAGGCTGGAGTTGACCCCTGGACCTGGCTATCGCCATTCCCAGGTCTCCTTTGAGGTCGGCGGGAGGAGGCGTGGGAAGGGCCAGGAGGAGAAGGCGACTCCAGGAAGCACGTTGGCCCAGGTTGGGAGAGCGGGGCTAGGCCTCTCCAGGATTGCGAAGTGGGCTTGAGGTTGGGTCAGTCACTTCAAGGCGAGCCTTGGCCTTTCTGTGTTTTGAACCAAAGCAGCCTGTGGTCTCGAGTGTTCCCTGGAATCTGACAGCTCTGAGATGCTTTCGTAGGCTTACCACTTACCAGCTCTGACACCTGGCCAGAGACTTGATTCCCCTGAATTTCATTTGTAAAATGGGAATGATTGTATCTGTGCGATATGAGTCTGTGGAGCTCAAGTATGTGGTAGAGCAGGGTCTCAGAGTGGCCCTTCTGATAATACCCGTGTGCCAGATGGCCTCTTTTCTAGTTGGTTCTCTCAGAGAAACCCAGAGTCCCAATATAAAGAGCTTTAGATGACCTTTTCCAAATAAATTTGTTAGACATATAAAACATAAGCCTGAAGCCGGGTGTGGT
>PVJS01049089.1:0-14794 GCA_004027185.1 Glis glis
CCGCAACTTCGTGAGACCCGGTTTCAAAAAATAAAGCATAAAAAAATAGGGCCGGGGGTGTAGCGCAGAGGTAGAATGCCCCTGCGTTCAATCCCCGGTACCGCAAAATAAAAAAAAAAAAAGGTCTCACTGAAGCCGGGCTGAGACAGGAGGATCGCAGGTTCGCGGACAGCCTCAGCAACTTTGTGAGACCCTCTGCAACTTAATGAGACCCTGTTTCAAAATAAAGAATAAAATAGGGCTGGAAGTGTAGCTCAGAGGTAGAATACCCCTGAGTTCAATCCCCAGTACCACACACAAAAAAAAGTCTCACTGTCTCTGGATATCAGACTATAATATATTGTGGTAGCCTGGTCCTGGGTTCAGTCAAACTTTTAAGCAACGTTTTTGCTAACACAAGGCTCCTGTCACCCCCATTTCCAAAGCTGAGTGACAGTAGCCAGGGAAATGCTCTCTTCAGATCTTCCACATTGTAAATCACACATGCAGAATGCGAGCCCTGCCAAGCCTGCAGGGTCTCGGCCCAGTGCATCAGAGGTTTTAGGCAGCACAGAACATGGCCCAAACCAGGCAATGCCCGAGTCAGTCAGAACAGATTTCCTGTCTCGTGGCAGCAGGGCAGGCTCCGGCTGGGTTCTATAAAGGTTTTCAGACAGTCTCTAATGCAATGAAATATCACTGCAGAAAGCTAAATGAGGCATCGGCCTGTCTAGCATGATAAATGCTAATGTTTAGAAAGGATTTCAAGTCTTTGAAGGAAAAAAAGGAGGGAGTGTTAAGGAACTTTTTTCAACTATTTAAGGATCACCCTCCCCCCATAGGTCTTCGGGCTAATTGTCAGGATTTCTTCCCATTCCAAATCAAGACGTGATCTTCAGGGTCCATTCCACACATTGCCTCCAGGGAGAGCAGCACGAGGCTGGGACTTGAGACCGCATGCCGCTTTCACAAGACAGGGTACGCCTGCAACCTCCAGGCGGAGGGGGGTGGGGAGACTGCTCTTGTTTTGCATATAAAACTTTTCTTCCTACCCCTCCTCCCCACCCTCAAAGTCCAAGGAACAAATAAACTTTCAATTAGTGTTCATCTCCTAGGCCAGTGGTTCTCAAACTTCAGCACACATCAGACTCACCTGGAAGGCCTGTTAGATTCTGATTCACTAGATTTGGACAAAGGCCTGACAGTTTGCAGTTTTAGTAAGTTCCTGGTTGACACTGATGCTGGTGGTCCAGGGACCACACTTTGTATCCATGGCCCTGGGCCTTGCTCTAGTATTCCTTTCCTTGAATTTGGCAGCATCTCTCTCTTTTTTTTTTTTTTTCTTCCCCCCCCCCCCTTTGTGGTACTAGGGATTGAACCCAGGGGCATTCTACCTCTGAGCTACACCCCCAGCCCTATTTTATTTATTTATTTATTTACTTATTTACTTACTTATTTATTTATTTATTTATTTTGAAACAGCGTCTCACTAAGTTGCAGAGGGCCTCACTAAGTTGCTGAGGATGGCCGAAAACCTGCAAACTCCTGTCTCAGCCTCCCAAGTACTGGGATTACAGATGCCACCACACCTGGCAACAGTATCTCTTTATTCTGTTCTTTTTGTGTGTGTGTGTGGTAGGATTGAACCCAGGGGCATTCTACCTCCGAGCTACACCCCCAGCCCTATTTTTTCTTTATTTTTTGAAACAGGGTCTCACTAAGTTGCGGAGGGCCTCACTAAGTAGCTGAGGCTGGCCGAGAACCTGCAATCCTCCTATCTCAGCCTCCCAAGTACTGGGATTACAAGCGTGCACCACCACGCTAAGCTTAATCTGTTCTTTTAAAACTAATAAAAGGGGGTGGAGAGAGAATTGGCAAGCAGGCACTGTTTAGGCAGCATCACTGTGCACTGAGCACTAATTTTTAGTCTGATTCCCTAGGTTCAAATCCGAGCTCCACCACTTACTAGATGTGCCTTGAGTCGGTTATCAAACTTCTCTGGGCATCTTTTTTTCTTCATCTGTAAAATGGGGATACTAATACTAATCTTGTGAGGTGGTTGTGACATAAAGTAGTTAATACATAGAACGTTCTTGGAAGAGTGCCTGTCATAGATTAAGTGCTCAAGAAGGGTTAGCTATCAATTTTTTAAACCTTATTTACAGCCATAATTTGCATCTTGTCAGGAGAGCCTTGTTCTAAGGTGATAACTTGATGATTACTTTCCAAACCAGTCTCAGTGGCAGGGGATTTGCTCTCAGGGGACTCATTTAGTCTTTTGCCTAAGTCCTTCTTTTGTTGAAGTCCAAATGTGGGCAGCAGACCCAAAGTGCATGAGGCCACCTTACCAGCCTCTGCGTTTCGTAAAGATATCCTGACATAACTCTTTGAAATGTAGCAGAACTATTTTGTTTTGTGGTGCTGGGGATCAAACCCAGGGCCTCAGCTGGGTGTGGTGGTGCACGCCTGTAATCCCAGTACTTGGGAGGCTGAGACAGGAGAATCGCAGGTTTGAGGACAGCCTCAGCAACTTAGTGAGGCCCTCTGCAACTTAGTGAGACCCTGTCTCAAAATAAAAAAAATAGGGCTCGGAGTGTAGCTCAGAGGTAGAATGCCCCTGGGTTCCATCCCCAATACCACATGAAAAAAAATAATAAAGCACCCAGGGCCTCATGAATTTAGCTAAGCAAGCACTCTACTGCTGAGCTGCATCCCCAGCCTTCGCTTTAAGATTCTGAGGACTGAGAGGTCTGGGAAACACTGTGTGAGGCACAAGGAGCCGGTAAGGAGTGGCCTGGAACAAAGGGGGAACGCCAATGAGCAGGTCTGTGGAAGCCCCAGAGATCAGTGAGCCACCCCCATTATTCCTATCCTCTCAGGAAAAGGAGCATGGAACCTTGTTACCTTGTCCAAGAGATGGGTGTGCACTAGTTGGTCCCAGTGTTCTAACAAAGGTCAAAGTAAAGAGACTCCAGACAAGATGGAAGGCTTATTCCTCTCTCACAGAAAACTTCAAACTGGCAGAAAGAGGGTTGGACAGTCCACTTGGCGAGGCCATGCAGGGAGCCTGGTCCCTCCCCTCTTACTGTGTCCCTGCCATCCCTTGCACGCATGGTCACCACTGACACAGCTCCCTCATCTGCAGGACAGGAGAGAAACAGCTGGTGTCAAGCCCTTAGCTGCCTGCTAAGGGCACCATTCAGGACTGCTCCAGCCCCACCTCAGCTCAGGGCCACGGGCCCACCTGGCTACGGGGGAGGCTGGGAAGTAAAGGGTCCCGCTGGGTGTCCACGTGCCAAGCCAACGCCTGAGGGGGTTCTGCTACCCCGGTGGAGGGGGATGGGTGCAGGGGTCAGGTAGCCGCCTCTGCCACATGTGGCCATCTGTCCTGTAGACGCTGTCACTTTCCTGCCTCCTGGCCCCGCGTCACATCTCTTGCCCACTCTTAGGCTCAGCTTGTCTTCTCTTGTGCTGCAGGCTTTAGCTCCAGCTGTGGCCTACCTGAGAAGAGGAGCGTCTCAGCTCCTCCTCCATCAGCCACGGGTGTCAAAAGGGAGAGAAAAAATACATTTAATGCATTTGTGGATATGCCTGATAGCCTTTGGAGTAGAAAGGCTTCCCTGAGGTTTCCAGTGGTGTGATTTCCACTGACCCTAGTGAGAACTGCCGGGGGAGCCCAGCTCTCTTCTTTGAAATCAGCCCTGTGTGAGGAGGCAGCCGCTGCCCGCTCTCTGTCGGGCTTTCTATCACTCGACGGTGCTCTTCCCGCCCTGGAGCCCGGGTCTAATTCATTTTCACACTTGTGTCCTGGGTGGCCACGGAGCACCGCTTTCCAGCCCCATGGCTTCTGTGCTTAAAGGCCAGGATGTTACTCAGCCTTTGTAAACGTTCCGTAACGAACAAATGAATGAACACCCCAGGATTCAGGAGATCGCCCTCAAGAGCTCAACAGTGAAGATTTCAGCTCCGAGCACGACAAATCCCCTGTGAAGAATCGGTGCCCATGGGGGTTACAAAGGTCACAGCCCTCCAACTGGAGGGACTCAGAAGACCCACAGCAACCAGTGACGACCTGCATCTCCATGGGAGACAAAGAAGCCCCCATCAAGAGTGGCAAGGGAGCTAAATACGATGGCCCAGTACCACACGCAACTCTCAGCACCACACGCAAAGAAAAAGAGTGGTGAGGGGCTACTGCGGGTGGGGAAGGGAGTGCTGGCTTCTAGGTGAACCGCCCACCAGCTAGGGCTTCCTCATTAACCTGCCAAGACTGCGCTAATTAGTGGCTACGACACTAAGTAGTTACATCATAGTGCAGCTGGGAGGTCTAGACCAGTGGGTGAGAACTACCTGTCTAGACCCTTTCTAGCTAGAACCTGGGAGCTCGTTAGAAATGCCAAATCTGGAGTCTCACTCCAGACCTACCTGTATTTTAACAAGACATGCCTGTTGACATTTGAGAAATAGTGGAATAGACTCATGGAGGACACTGGGTTTCAGATTCGGAGCCAGGGGTTCACTTAGCTCTGTCTTTGAGCAGATCCATAGTCTAGGGCAGGGCACGTCACTTCTCTGAGCCTTGGCTGATCATGTCTAGCCGCATCCCACCCTCACGCTCTGTGCATCTGGGCTCCCCGGGTTTGCAGGGACGAGCTGCAGAGCCAGAGCTGGGACCAGGCCTCCTCCCCAGCTCCTCCCACTACACCTGCTCCCAGGGGCCAGCCTGCCATCTTCACTGTGTCCCACATGATGCTCTGCTATACCCAGCCCCCTTCGGGTGGGCGATGACCGAGACGGCCTAGGAGGCGACAGGCAATCCGGGCCACAGGTGAGCCCTGGCTCAGGGGAGCCGGGGGCAGTGAGTTAGGGTCCAATGCAGGAATGAGACGCAGCTTCGCCCACCTCCCACACTGTACATGAACCTCACACGCCTCCCATTTCCTCCTCTGAAAATAACAAAACTGACTTTCCATTCTCCATTTCTCATTTTCTGGGATTCAGTGACCTTGGAGTTATTTCTAAGGAGCAAAGGGGAACCCTCAGAGTTACCACTGAGAAGGCTCCATGGCTCAGCCCCAGGCTTAGGCCTTCCTCTTTATCCATTGACCGCATCAGACATTTGTAATCCCCTGCTAAGTACACACCCTCCACCGCAGGTAGAATGTAGTCCCTACTGCAGCGCCTGCTTTGGGTGGAGGAGAAAGAAGTGTGCACAGCTGGGTCCACGCAGTGTGAACAACGCCTGAGAGATGCCAAAATGGCAATGAGAGCAGAAACGACAGGGCGCTTGTCAGCTCTCCATCACTGTGACAAAAATACCTGAGATAAATCAACCTAAGAGGGAAGATTTGTTTGGGATCACAGTTTCAGAGGTTTCAGTGTGTGACTGCTTGGTCCTGTGGCTTTGAGCCAGTGGTCAGGCAGAACATCATGGCAGGGAGCGTGGGGGGGGGGCAAAGCTGCTCACCTCGCAGTGGCCAGGAAGCAGAGAGAGAGAGAGAGAGAGAAGGGGACAGGTCCCAGTACCCCCCTCAAGAGCACACCCAATAGCCTAATTGCCTCTCATTAGGCCCCACCTCCTGCATCATAACAGAGGGCTTCCTGGAGGAGGCAATGCCTGACACGAAGGAAGGAGTTTACCAAACCCAGAGAGCGTGTGTCCATTTGCAGGGAAGGCAGGAAGACAAGCAGCAGCTCACACTCGTGTGCCAGGCGCCAGGCTCAGCATTTCCTGTGAAGTGTCTCAGGAGCTCTTGTCAGACAAGAACATTCAGGCACAGAGAAGTTAAGTAACATGTCCTTGGTCAGAGCCCGACAATGGGGAGGCCCTAGTGTGACTGACCCCCAGGCTGTCTGCTGAGACTAATTCTTCTGGTTATTAACATCTCTCAAAAAGAGGGTTTGTGGATCCTGGAGTGCTCTGAGGTAGAGGGAAGAATGTAAGACGGTTAAGGGGAAATCAAGATGTAAATAACACACTCCAAGTGCACAAGCCTGAATGAAAATATTCTTCTGGCAAGATTTTTAGAGAAGAGGAAAAAAAAAATGTGTCCAGTCAGAGGGAGGTGAGCGCAGTCATGGCCAGGAGGGCCAGGGGAACGCCACCCTTGTCCCAACCTGAGCACATGTGACTTCAATAATGCTGCCCCAGAGCCGGGCGTGGTGGCACATGCTTGTAATCCCAGTACTTGGGAGGCTGAGACCGGAGGATCTGGGTTCAAGGCCAGCCTCAGCTGCTTAGTGAGGCCCTCCGCAACTCAGTGAGACCCGGTTTCAAAATAAAGAATAAAAAATAGAGCTGGGGGTGGAGCTCAGAGGTAGAATGCCCCTGGGTTCACTCCCCAGTACCACAAAAAAAAAAACTAATAATAATAATAATGCTGCCCCAGCGGGGCGTGGTGGTGGACACCTGTAATCCCAGTACTTGGGAGGCTGAGACAGGAGGATTGCAGGTTCGAGGCCAACCTCAGCAACTTAGCAAGGCCCTCAGCAACTGAGACCCTGTTTCAAATAAATAAAATACAGCTGGGGGTGTAGCTCAGAGGTAGAATGCCCCTGGGTTCAATATCTAGTACCTCAAAAAATAAAAATTAAAAAAATAACACTACCCCCGCAGCACCTGCTCCCCAGGGAGGCTCCTGACTAGCGCCTCTGGGCTCTGCAAGGTCATCCCCATCCATCCTCACAAAAAGACCTCTTTGCAGGTGAGCTCAAGACCTCCGGCAGGTCTCTCCAGGTGTGTTGCACCACGGAGCCTTTTCTTTTCCTCTCTGTGATGGCTTGTGATGTCTCTACCCGCTGGGACCTCCCGTGGATCCCATCCCTAGACTGCACAGCTAGAAGGTCTAAAAATCTGAAACGCCTCAGGCTCAGACCCGGGGGAAGGTGGGAGGAGGACAGCCTCTGGAGTTCCACCCTAACGCCGTAGACTTTGAATTTGCTCAGGTTTCTTTCAGCTAGTTCCCACACAGTGTCTGGCAGGGTGGAGAAAAGGGAAGCGATCTTTGGCTCCTGCCATGAAGCAAGACATGATGCTAGGTGTTTTATGCACATCTGTCTCGTTTTATCCTCACCATAACCTTACGAGGTATAAAATGTGTTGTCACTATTTCACAGGTGAGGATAATGAGGCTTGGAGAAGTTAGGTAACTTGCCTAAGGTCACACAGCCAGTAAGTGGGGGGCTGAGATATGAACCCAGGTTTTTATGGCTCTGAGGCCCTGACCTCTGCAGATGTAAGGCCATCTGTGTGTTTCTGACTAGGAAACAGTTACAAAGTCAGGGATGCATAACAAAATTATGGCAGCATTTATTTTTTGAGGTACCGGATATTGAACCCAGGGGCGTTCCACCTCCGAGCTACACTCCCGGCCTTATTTTTTATACTTTATTTTGAAACCGGGTCTCACGAAGTTTCAGAGGGCCTCATTAAGTAGCTGAGGCTGGCCGCGAACCCGGATCCTCCGGTCTCAGCCTCCCAAGTACTGGGATTACAAGCATGTGCTACCACCCCCTGCATGGCAGCATTTTTTACAGCATGAATCCTTGAGATTATTTAGAATCCCTGGAAATTCTTTTAGGTTATGGATGAAGGAACCTGAGATCTACAAGTTAAGAGAACTATGCAGTCACAGCTGATTATTAAAATCAAGGTAACTGAAGTCTCCACCCAGTGTTTGTGGGTATGGAGTCCAGTGCAGTGTCCTAGGTCTTTCCTCGGGGACAGTTGTTGGCCCCTGGAACAGCCCCAGAAGGAGCAAGTATATCGATCACCCAACCTGTGCACAGTGAGGAACAGCGCTGTTGGAAAAGTTCCTCCTGAAGCTGTGGAGGAAATGAGGGCCCAGGAGCCGAGGGGGTGCCACGCGCCAGAAGGGGGCTTCACACAAAGGGTAGCCCAATGTGTGGGTTTGGGGCCCCTCGCACCCCTCATTGCTCTGAGAGAGGCCACACAGTCATGGCACACTGTCAGGCCCTGCTACCTGGAGCCCATGGTGCCAAGTTTGGAATAGTCTGCTAGTTCTTAACACCTAACTGACCTACACACTGTACTGCTTTTTTTTGGGGGGGGGTTTGTTTTGTTTTGTTTTGTTTTGTTTTGTTTTGTTTTGTAGTACTGGGGATTGAACCCAGGGGCGTTCTACCTCTAAGATACACCTCCAGCCCTATTTTATTTTTTATTTTGAAACAGGGTTTCACTAAGTTGCTGAGGGCCTCACTAAGTTGCTGAGGCTGTCCTCAAACCTGTGATCCTTCTGTCTCAGCCTCCCAAGTACTAGGATTACAAGCGTGCGCCACAACATCCGGATCTGCTTTGTGGTGTGTGTGTGTGTGTGTGTGTGTATGTGTGTGTGTGTGTGTTTCCTTCTGGAAAGTATTTCAAATTTCTCCTGCATAGTGGGAGAGGAGGAGGTGGGCAATGGAACATCTTTAAGAATGTTTCTGGCTCACTCCAACTCAGCCCAGCCTGGAAACCCCCAAAAGTCCCTAGAGTCCCAGAACACAGCTGGTGCCCCTTGATTCCAAAAATTCTCTTCACCTTCCAAGAAAGGAAGCTCATTTCTTTTTTTTTTTTTTTTTTTTTGCAGTACCGGGGATTGAACCCAGGGGCGTTCTACCTCCGCGCTACACCCCCGGCCCTATTTTTTTATACTTTATTTTGAAACCGGGTCTCACGAAGTTGCGGAGGGCCTCACTAAGGAGAGAGAGAGACAGAGAGACAGGGAGAGAGAGAGAACTGAGGTTGGCCACGAACCCGGATCCTCCGGTCTCTGCCTCCCAAAGTACTGGGATTACAAGCGTGCGCCACCACGCCCGGCTAAGGAAGCTCATTTCTAACATGGGACCTAAATTTGTCAAAAACCAAAAAGCAGCTGAAACTAGAGACAAGGATAACATAAGAAAGGACAATTAGAGACCATCTTACTATGATCAAAGATGTAAAACTCCCAAATAAAATAGTAGCTAATCAAATCTATAAGTATTAAAGTGTTTTAAAAATAATAATAATATACCATGACAAGACATGAATTCAGTTTATCACAGAAATTCAAAGATAGCCTAATATTAGAAAATCTGTTTATAAGCCAGGCGTGGTGGCACATGCCTGTAATCCCAGTACCTTTTTTTTTTTTATATACTGGGGATTGAACCCAGGGGTATTCTACCTCTGAGCTACACCCCCAACCCGATTTTATTTCTTATTTGGAAACAGGGTCTTGCTAAATTGCGGAGGGCCTCACTAAGTTGCCAAGGCTGGCTTTGAACCTGCAATCCTCCTCTTTCAGCCTCCCAAGTACTGGGATTACAAGCGTGCACCACCATGTCCAGCTGTAATACCAGTACTTGAGAGACTAAGACAGGAGGATTACAACAGCCTCAAAAAGTAGTGAGATTCTCATCAATTTAGCAAGACCCTGTTTCAAAGTAAAAATAAAATAGGGCTGGGGGTGTAGCTTGGAGGCAGAATGTCTCTGGGTTCAATTCCCAGTAGAAAAGAAGGAAGGAAGGAAGGAAGGAAGGAAGGAAGGAAGGAAGGAGGGAGGGAGGGAGGGAGGGAGGGAGGGAGGGAGGGAGGAAGGAAGGAAGGAAGGAAGGAAGGAAGGAAGGAAGGAAGGAAAAATCTGTTTATAATCCCAGTACTTGGGAGGCTGAGACAGGAGGATTGCAGGTTCAGAAACGTAGCAAGACTCTCATCAACCTAGTGAAACCATGTTTCAAAAACAAAAAATAAAAAGGGCTGGGAGTGAAGCTCGACGGTAGAATGTCCCTGAGTTCAATACCCAGTACCACATAAAAAGAAAAGAAAAAATAAAATTTGTATCAAGAGGTTAAAAGGAACCAGGCGTGGTGGCACACACTTGTAATCCGAATACTTTGGAGGTGGAGACAGGAGGATTGCAGGTTCAAGGCCAGCCTCAGCAACCTAGTGAGGCTGCCAGCAACTTAGTGAGACCCTGTTCCCAAGTAAAAAATAAAATAAGGCTGGGACTATAGCTTGGAGGCAGAATGCCCTTGGGTTCAATCCCCAGTACCACACACAATAAATAAATAAATAAATAAATAAATGGTTAAAAGGAAAGTCTTAGGGTCATTTCAATAGATATGCAAAAGAGGAAAAATTATAAAAATTCTCCTATTCATGATTAAAAACCATCAGCCAAGCACAGTGGCTACTCCGGAGGCCGAGGCAGGAGTTCAAGGGCAGCCAGCCTAGGCAACATAGCAAGACCCTATCTTTTTTTTTTTTGTGGTACTGGGGATGGAACCCAGGGGCATTCTTCCTCTGAGCTACAGCGCTGGCCCTATTTTTTATCCTTTATTTTGAAACAGGGTCTCACTAAGTTCAGAGGGACTCACTAAGTAGCTGAGGCTGGCCACGAACCCAGATCCTCTGGTCTCAGCCTCCCAAGTACTGGGATTACAAGGTGCACCACCACGCCCGGCGCAAGACCCTATCTTAAAAAAAAATCAAACTAGATAGGACTTCCTATCTAGATTTTAAGAGTATAAAAAATCTACAGTGACACCAACCATCCCACCTAAATGGTAGGGCTTTAGAAGCGTTCTCTAGAGAGGACTGGGACAAGGAAGCCCTCTATCAACATCATACTAACTGTCCCAGACAGCAAGTAAGGGAAACAAAGGAAAGGCGGAAGGAGGGAAAGGACAAAATGACGCAAGGAAGCACTCTACAAATGCTTTAGTCAGCTTTCTGTCACTGTGATAAAATACCTGAGATAAACAACTTATAAGGAGAAAAGATTTATTTTATTTGGCTCACAGTTTTGGAGGTTTTGGTCCATGGTCACTTGGTCCCATCTCTTTGGGCTGGTGGCAGAGCAACACATCATAGTAGAGAGTCCGCGCAGAGCTCACCTCGTGGTGACCAGGAAGCAAAAAGAGAGAGGAGAGAAGGGGTCTGGGTCCCAATATCCCTATCAAGGACATGTCCCAGTGACCTAACTTCCTTCCAAAAGGCCCCACCTCTTAAAGGTTCCACCACCTCCCAAAAGTACCAAGCACATGGCCTTTGTGGGACATTTAAGATCTGAATCATAACTATAGGCAAGCCATTAAAAAAAAAGAATCTAGCAAATTACTAAATATAGAGCAATACACAAAAATCAGTTGTAGACCAGGTGTGGTGCACATGCCTCTAATCCCAGTACTTGGGAGGCTGAAACAGGAGGCTCACAGGTTCAAAACCAGCTTCAGCAACTTAGCGAGACCCTGTTTCCAAATAAAAAATAAAATAGGACTGGGGGTGTAGTTCAGAGGTAGAAGGCCCCTGGGTCCTATCCCCAGTACCACACACACACACACACACACACACACACACACACACAAAAACACACACACACACACACACACAATCAATTGTGGGAAAAATAGTATTTCAAAACAGAAAGCACAAGTCAGGTATGGTGGCGCATACTTGCAATCCCAGTACTTGGGAGGTTAAGACAGGATGATCACAGGTTCAAGGACAGCCTCAGCAACCTAGCAAGACCCTGTTTCAAAATAAAAAATAAAATAGGGCTGGGGGTGTAGCTCAGAGGTAGAACACCCCTGAGTTCAATCCCCAGTAACTAACACACACACACTCACACACACAGAAAGCACAGCCAGGCGTGGTGACACATACCTGTAATCTTAGTACCTGGAAGGCCGAGACAGGAGGAACACAGGTTCAAGGCAAGCCTCAGGAACTTAGTGAGGCCCTCTGCAATTCAGTGGAACCCTGTTTGAAAATAAAAAATAAAATAGGGTTGGGGTGTAGCTTGAAGGTAGAATGCCCCTGGGTTCAATCCCAGCACCAACACATACACACACACACCACAGTTAAAAATGGAATTTAAAAACAATTGTGAGTATGGAAAACCCTGAATATACCTCTGAAACTGTGAGTAAAAACAGGATCTTTCCTTCATATAAGTTGCTTATCTCAAAGGCCACAGAACAGCACAATGACTCTAATGTACTCATCTCTTGGCCAACATCGTCATCTGTAGCCCCAGCTCCTTCCTCTAGTCCATATTATTTTGAAACAAATGCCAAGCTCATATCATTTACCCATATATACTTCAGTACATATCTCTAAAGATAACAACAGACTCTTGACATAAATACAGTATCATCAATACACCTAAAATCCAAATAAGTATATAATATAGTTGAGTAGTCAATCCATTTTCACTTCTAATTGTCTTGTAATTATTATAATTGTTATTGAATTAGTTTGTTAACAATTGATCAATAAAGCCTTCAGTATCATTTAAGTTATAGATTGCAGGCCTATAATCCCAGTACTTGGGAGGCTGAGACAGGAGGATTACAGATTTGAGGCCAGCCTTAGCAACTTAGTGAGACCCTCAGCAACTCAAAATAAAAAATAAAATAGTCCGGGCCGGGCGTGGTGGCGCACGCTTGTAATCCCAGTACTTTGGGAGGCGGAGACCAGAGGATCCGGGTTCGCGGCCAACCTCAGCGCGCATGCACACGCAATTGATCGATTGATCGGTCGATCTATCTCTCTCTCTCTCCTCTCTCTCTCTCTCTCTCTCTCTCTCTGTCTCTCTTTCTCTCTCTCTACCTAGCGAGGCCCTCCGCAACTTCGTGAGACCCGGTTTCAAAAATAAAGCATAAAAAAATAGGGCCGGGGGTGTAGCACGGAGGTAGAACGCCCCTGCGTTCAATCCCTGGTACCGCAAAAAATAAATAAATAAATAAATAAATAAAAAATAAATTAAAAAAATAAAATAGGCCGGGCATGGTGGCACACACTTGTAATCCCAGTACTTGGGAGGCTGAGACCAGAGGATCCGGGTTCATGGCCAGCCTCAGCTACTTAGTGAGACCCTCCGCAACTTAGTGAGACCCTGTTTCAAAATAAAGACCAAAAACTGGTGTAACTTGGAGGTAGAATGCCTCTGGGTTCAATCCCCAATACCGCAAAAAATAAATTAATTAATTAAATAAAATAGGAAGCCGGGCATGGTGGCACATGCTTGTAATTCCAGTACTTGGGAGGCTGAGACAGGAGGATCGCAGGTTCACGGTCAGCCTCAGCTACTTAGTGAGGCCCTCTGCAACTTAGTGAGACCCTGTTTCAAAATTAAGAATTTAAAAAAGATAGGGCTGTGGGTGTAGCTCAGAGGTAGAATGCCCCTGGGTTCAATCCCCAGTACCACCAAAAATAAAATAAAATAGGACTGGCAGTGTAGCTCAGAGGTAGAATGCCCCTGTACTTAATCCTGAATACAAGAAAAGAATTTAAAAATAGATATTTTAAGCTGGGTGGTGCATGTCTGCAATCCCAGTACTTGGGAGGCTGAGGCACGAGGAATGCAGGTTCCAGGGCAACCTCAGCAACTTAGCGAGGCTCTCAGAAACTTAGCAAGGCCCTGTTTCCAAATAAAAAAATAAAATAGGGCTGAAGATGTAGCTCGGAGGTAGAAGGCCCCTGTGTTCCATTCCCAGCACCACACACACACACACACACACACACACGCACACAAAGATATTTTTATAGATTTTCTAAAAGTTGCTTATTTAAAATTCTGCATTACACGGCTCCAGAATTTTTTAAGTATCATGTTACTTTACTAAGGGAAAGAAATCACACTTCAGCAGTTCACATCAATTTTAATCAAAATGGTGAAATCACACCAATGTAGAACCTTAGCTTTTGGGCGATACAAACGCGCCCTCTGCTGGTCCTATCATGCCCTGCACCCAAGTTCGACAAAATTGCGAAGAGCAGTAAATGTGTTCAATCAGTGTTTTCCCGAGTTGGCCATGTTAGAGAAATAAATTCCAGCCGGGCGTGGTGGCGCACGCTTGTAATCCCAGTACTTGGGAGGCTGAGACTGGAGGATCCGGGTTTGGGGCCAGACTCAACTACTTAGTGAGGCCCTGTTTCAAAAATAAAGAATAAAAAATAGGGCTGGGGGGTGAAGCCTGGAGGTAAAATGCCCCTGGGTTCAATCCTCAGTACCGCAAAAAAAAAAAGAAAGAAATTCCACAGGGCATGGTGGTGCATGCCTGTAATCCCAGCACTTGGGAGGCTTGAGACAGGAGGATTGCAGGTTGAGGCCAGCTTCAGAAACCTAGCAAGACCCACAGCAACTTAGTGAGACCCTATTTCAAAAAAATAAAATAAAATAGTGCTGGGGGTGTAGCTCAGAGGAAGAATGCCCCCGGGTTCAATTCCCAGTATCACAAAGAAAGAAAGAAATTCCCAGGTACAGCTCTAAATCAGCCTTTCTAGTTTCCTCAACTATATCGTGCATTAACAATCTTGTCCCCTCCAGAGTCTGGGGTTGATGTGTGAGACTGAATGCCACCTTGATACTTAGAAATGACAGAGGGAACCCAAGTTGAAGAGGTCCTGGGGATGGGGGACCACAAGCCACTAAGCACTGAAAAGTGGATTCGCTGTGGTATTAGAAGGCTAGTTGTGTGGTAGCTTTTCTCACAGGATGACATTTGTTTATTAAATCAATTTGTTTTTCAATGTTATAACTACACTGGGGTTTCAAAAAAATTAAATATATATAAACCTCCCAACCTAACATATTATTTCCTTTTCCTATTTTATCTTCCAATCCTTATCTGCTAGGCCCTTTACCCAGTGCCTTGAAAGGGCCTGGTGGACTGGCAGTAGCCTGCTCTGTAGTACCGGGCCTCTCCCACGTGGCAGTAATTTAGCATATTAATGGCAAAGATGGCGCTGGCGAATTCCTCAGGGGGAAGTGACCTCAGGACCTCCTTCCGTACTCATAGACAGGTGTCTCTACCAATAATAAAGTAG
>PVJS01049090.1:0-14793 GCA_004027185.1 Glis glis
GCCCTATTTTTTAATGCTTTATTTTTGAAACCGGGTCTCACGAAGTTGCGGAGGGCCTCACTAGGTAGAGAGAGAGAGAGAGAGAGAGGGACAGAGAGAGAGAGAGACAGAGAGAGATAGACCGATCAATCTATCCATCGATCGATCATGCGCGCGCATGCGCGCTGAGGCTGGCCGCGAACCCGGATCCTCCGGTCTCCGCCTCCCAAAGTACTGGGATTACAAGCGTGCGCCACCACGCCCGGCTTTTTTATTCTTTATTTTGAAACAGGGTCTCACTAAGTTGCAGAGGGCCTCACTAAGTAGCTGAAGCTGGCCATGAACCAGCAATCCTCCCATCTCAGCCTCCCAAGTACTGGGATTACAAGCATGTGCCACCAGGCCCGGCCCTATTTATTTATTTATTTATTTATTTATTTATTTATTTATTTATTTTTATTTTGTGGTACTGGGGATTGAACCCAGGGCCATTCTTTTTTTTTTTTTTTTTGTAGTATCAGGGATTGAACCCCAGGGGCATTCTACCTCCGGGCTACACCCCCAGCCCTATTTTTTATTCTTTATTTTGAAACAGGTCTCACTAAGTAGCTAAGGCCATCCACGAACCTGTGATTCTCCTGTCTCAGCCTCCCAAGTACTGGGATTACAAATGTGCACCACTATGCACAGTTGCCCTTTTTATTTTTTGAGATAAGATCTCACTAAGTTGTCAAGGCTGGCCTCGAATTTGAGATCCTCCTGCCTCAGCCTGAGTCCTAAGTAGCTAGGATCATAGGAGTGCACCAGAAAGAAAAGGAGAGCACTTCCAACGAGAAAAGGAGAGTGCTTTACCACCAGGCACCTAGCAACCAGAGACCAGGACTTTATTTTAATTGGACAGCAAAAATCCCATATCCAACCATGAACCAATCACTGTAACCAGGAATATGCTATCCACTGGTTGGCATAGGTCTGGGTTATGTACTCATTCTATTAATTGTAGCTAAAGATGTTGATTTGTGTGTGGGTACTAGGCATTGAACCCAGGGGCATCCTACCACTAAATTACACCCCCAGCCTTTTTTATTTTGAAACAGGATCTGGCTAATTTACTGCACTGACCTTCAGTCTGTGATCTTCCTGTCTTAGCCTCGCAAGTACTGGTATTACAGGCGAGTGTGCCCTGCCAAAGATGCTGATTTGTTTACAACAGCAACTAATTTTATTAGTCACTGTAATCCCAGTGACTCAGGAGGCTGAGGCAGGAGGATCGCAAGTTTGAGGCCAGCCTGGGCAATTTAGGGAGACCCTGTCTCAAAATTAAAAGTACAGAGGGCTAGGGATGTGGCTCCAGGACCACTCCTGAAATCTGAGACTGAGGTCAGGAGAGTGGGATCGGGGAAGGGAAGCATATCCATCCCACTCAAACAGCAAAACTGCTATTTAATGGAGGACTGGTGGAATGGTTTCCGGGGAAGCAAGAGCAAACTCTGTTACAGCAGCACCATTATACCAACTACATTTTTGCATCTGCAGGCTCTTCGCAAGAGAAGATAGCAAGCACATGGTACAGATAGTGGGACTTCAAGAACTCCAGGTGGATAGTGTGGAACTCCTCTTAGAGGTAATTTTTTTCTTCTTCATTACTCCCTGATAACAGTCTAAGTCCAGGGAAAGAATTCATTTTGCTACCTAGAAAGTATATGATCTCAGATTTAGGCAAAGGGCAGTAACAAGCATACCACTTAAGATTTGTGAAATGAGTCCTCTTCTGAGAGGATGGCTTCTTACTTCACACAGTTGATGTTCCAGTGCCATGGAGTGGGGGGTAGGCCCTGTGGGAGAAGCTAATGTGTGGCAAGGATACTGTTGGGCTAGTTTCAAAGACTGCTATTATGTTTTTCTGTAGCAGTAAACTCTGGAGAAAGCTGCTGGAGATGAATGTTCTAATCAAATTTAAAAAAAAATTTTTTTGATGATACTGGGGATTGAACCCAGGGGCATTTTACCTCTGAGCTACACCCCCAGCCCTTTTTATTTTTTATTTTGAAACAGGGTCTTATTAAGTTGCCAAGGGCGTTGCTAAATTGCTGAGGCTGGCCTTGACCATGTGATCCTCCTGTCTCAGCCTCCCAAGTACTGGGATTACAAGCATGGTTGCACACGACTGGCTCATAAAAATTTTAAGTAAGTAATACTTTCACATAGGCTTAAAATTCAAAGAGTACGATGAAAATGTCCTTTCATTTTCCTTTTCCTGAGGTAACTACTTTTATTAGTTTTTTTTATATATCCTTCCAAAGGAATTTTATTTATTTATTTATTCATTTATTTATTTATTTATTTTGTGGTACTGGGGATTAAACCCAGAGGCATTCTACCTCCAAGCTATGCCTCCAGCTGTTTGTTTTTCTTTGTTTTGAAACAGGGTCTCACTAGGTTGTTGCAAGTCTAAGTTGCTGAGACTGATTTTGAACCTGTGATCCTCCTGTCTCAGCCTTCCAAATATTGGGGTTAGAGGCATGTGCCACCATGCCTGGTTTATTTTTTATTTTTATATACTTCTTTTGATTTGTGTGTGGTACTAGAGATTAAACCCAGAGTCTTGCACGTGCTAGGCAAGTGCCCTACCACTGAGCTACATCCCCGGCCCTTTTTTTATTTTTATTTTGAGACAGGGTCTTGCTAAATTGCCCAGGTTGGTCTTGAACTTTCAATCCTCCTGCCTTAGGCTCCCAAGTAGCTGGGATTACAGGTGTGTGCTGAGGCTCTCCTTGAACCTGTAATCCTCCGGTCTCAGCCTCCCAAGTACTGGGATTACAAGCATTCGCCACCACCCCAGGCTTAATATTCACCTTTTTAAAGTGTACAACTCAGTAATTTTTTTATTATATCCATTAAGTTGTTTAACCATTGCCAGAAAATTTTTATCATTCTAAAATGAAACCCTTTATCCATTAGCAATCACTCTCTCACTCTCTGCTCTTCTGCCAAGTGCCTGGCAACCAACCACTTATTTCTATTTATATGGATTTGCTAATTCTGGCTATATCATATAAACAGGATTGTATAATATGTGACCTTTTGTCTCTGGCTTTTTTCATCTGTGTCCTATTTTCAAGATTCATCCATGCTGTAGCACGTATCAGTACTTCATTTATTTTTATGGTTGATTTTTATCCTATTGTCATTCCTTTTTTTTTTTTTTCGGTACTGGGGATTGAACCCAGTGGCATTCTACCTCTGAGCTACACCCCCAGCCCTATTTTTTATTCTTTATTTGGAAACAAAGTCTCACTAATTTGCCGAGGCCCTCACTAAGTAGCTGAGGCTGGCTTCAAACCTGTGATCCTCCGATCTCGCCTCCCAAGTACTGGGATTATAAGCATGCACCACCACACCTGGCACATCTACCGATTCTTCAATTGATGAGCATTTGAGTTATTTCCACTTTCATCCATTATGAATAATGTTTCCATGAACATTGATGTACACCATTTTTTGTGTGGACACGTTTTCGGTTTTCTTGGGTATATGCTTAGGAGTAGAATTGCTAGGTCATAATTTTGGAGGAAATATCACATTGTTTCCAAAGTAACTGTAGCATTTTACACTCCCACCATCAATATGTGTGGATGGGCATTATTTTAGAATCTTCTCAGGTGATTATAATGTGCAACCATCATAGTCATTCTTCTAGTACCTGCAGCAAACCTGGCTAGAGTAAAGGGGAGATGGCTAGGACAGGCTGGGGACTTGACAAGACTTTTAGTACAGCTTCAACTACTCTCTAGGATGAAGTGTCTGAGCTCTTGACCAAGCTGAAGGGATCAGGGAAGGCAGTCAGGTTTGTCATTGTAGAAATGCTTCAGTGAGCCAGGCATGGTGGTGCATGCTTGTAATCAATCCCAATAATTGGGAGGCTGAAACAGGAGGATTGCAGTTTCGTAACCAGCCTCATCAATTTAGTGAGGCACTCCGCAACTTAGTGAGACCCTGTTTCCAAATACAAAAATAGGGCTGGGAGTGTAGCTCAGAGGTGGAGTGCTCCTAGGTTCAAGCCCCAGTACCACACACAAAAAAAAAAAAAAGAAAAGAAAAGAAAAAGCTTCAGTGAGTGCCAGAGTTAAAGCCTCTCTAGCTAATTCTACCCTTGATTTTTCCTGCTTTCTTTTTCACTGTGTTCTAATAATAATTGCAAATGTTTACTGAGTACTTACTGTCTACTGAACACTTGGCTAGAGATTTTTGCAAATATTATCCCATTTAATCATCACAAAATAAGATAAATATTGTAAACTTCATAAATTGACAACTGAGGGTCACATAACAAATGGCTGGCAGAACCAGATTCCTGCTCAGATTAACCATTCTCTAAAGCCCATACCTTTTTCAGTATAGTATGATTATAGATCATTTTTTGTTCTTAAGAAAGTAAGAAGTCAGGTGTGGTGGCACACACTTGTAATCCCAGTACTCGGGAGACTGAGACAAGAGGATTGCAGGTTCGAGGCTAGTGTCAGCAATTTAGCAAGACTGTTTCAAAGTAAAAAATAAAAAGGGCTGAGAGTGTAGCTGAGAGGTAGAATGCCCCTGGGTTCCATCCCCAGTACAAAAGGAAAGAAAGTAAAAAGAGCCCAGCACAGTGGTACATGCCTACAATCCCAGTACTTGGAAGGTTGAGAGGAAGATCACAGGTTTGACCCCAACACCCAGTAACTTAGCAACATTTTATTTCAACATAAAAAGTAAAATAGGGGTAAGGGTATAGCTCAGAGGTAGAATGCCCCCGGGGTCAATTCCCAGTACCATACACAAACAAACAAGTAAACAAACAAAAAGTATGAAAATAGACACTTTATTATTAGGTTTATGGCAATATCTTTTGTGATCATTTTCTTAAAATTGGGTATTTAGGGGGCTGTGTTTAACCTCGAATAAAAGAGCTATGGGAGATTTTGTTTTTACTTTTTCCAAAACTAAGAATTGGGACTAGGATGTCAAATGGCAGGGTAGCCCACTGTCAGTATGTGTCTTTTTCTAATAGTTTCTTTTTCCTGGGACACATAGGTAAGTTTTGCTTACCTGTAAGGGCTGAGACCTCCTATTTGTGTGACTATCAGATTCCTGTGTCTTGGGATCCAAAACCTGAGGAAAGCACCTGAATGTGTTCATTTTAGAGGGTCACCTAAGAGCCCCTTTCTGGTTATTGCAAAGGCAGGCATAGAAGAAAAGTGTATGGGGCATGTTGTTGAGGCGCCCCTGAGTCTGAGAGCATTCTTACGCTGTTCAGAGCTCCTTCCACTATGGATTCCTAAGGAAATTGTTTCTCATGCACCTATTCCCAGTGGCCCTCTTCCTCTTACTTCCCCCAGCCATTCCTTCATTTGGCTAGAAGTTTCTGGTGAGTCTGGTCCTCATATTTCCTTTGTGCCTGGAAATTTAGATCAATTAAATGGGAAAGGAGCAAACACTATGAGGAAATCCCTTTTCTTTGGCTTCGGGTATAATGATGCTAATGAAGATTCTATGTCAAGTCAACTTCTCTATTCTGAAAGAGTTTATAGCCAGGCATGGTGACATATGCCTGTAATCCCAGTACTTGGGAGGCTGAAACATGAGGATCTCAGGTTCGTGGCCAGCCTCAACAACTTGGTGAGGCCCTCTGCAACTTAGTGAGACCCTGTTTCAAAATAAAATAGGACTGGGGGTGTAGCTCGGAGGTAGAATGCCCCTGGGCTCAATCCCCAGTAACACGCACACACACACACGCACACACACACACACACGCACACACATAGTTTATAGCACTGTCCTAAGGTATTCCTAAAAAAGCAGAAAATTTCTTTTCTTTTTTTTTTTTGCAGTACCGGGGATTGAACGCAGGGGCGTTCTACCTCCACGCTATGCCCCCGGCCCTATTTTTTATACTTTATTTTGAAACCGGGTCTCACGAAGTTGCGGAGGGCGGCCTCACTAAGTAGAGAGGGAGAGAGAGAGCGAGAGAGCTGAGGCTGGCCGCGAACCCAGATCCTCCAGTCTCCGCCTCCCAAACTACTGGGATTACAAGCATGCGCCACCACGCCCGGCCCAGAAAATTTCTTGTTAGTCAACAAATTATTGTTTTATCACCATTGATAGCCTCAGCCTGCAATATTTAGGCTGTTGTACAAGCAAGAAGACAGTTGAGATCAAGGTGGAAAGTTGATATAAATTATAGATATCTGACACGGATACCCTCATAAACATTTATTGACTTGAAACAACAGCACTTGCTAACTCAGGTGTCACACTTTCACTTTCTCAGGTATCACTGTTCATATCGCCCATGTGTTTGCTCAAGTGTCATCTTCAAACATTTCTCTCAAATCACCCTCTGTTTCGCTCAGGCATGGCCAATTGTTGCTACCTGCATAGCTGGCAGCTTCATTTTTCACACAGGATTAGTTTTCCCCCAAGAAATTTCTCCTTCCAGGTGTATTTGATTACAGAGGACTCACTGCTTCATCATATTTCCCAGATATGGAATCAAGATTTTTTTTTTTGTAGCCGGGCGTGGTGGCGCACACTTGTAATCCCAGTACTTGGAAGGCTGAGACAGGAGGATCCGGTTTTGTGGCCAGCCTCAGCTACTTCGTGAGGCCCCTGCAACTCAGTGAGACCCTGTTTCAAAATAAAGAATAAAAATAGGGCTGGGGGTGTAGTCCACAGGTAGAATGCCCCTGGGTTCAATCCCCAGTACCGCAAAAAAAAAAAAAAAGGACCTAGATTTAGAAACTTGTCCAATAGACCTTTAGGGAAAGAGGACTTTGAGAAGGAGATAGAGGTAAAGGGAGCCTAGTGATTTTTAAGGTGTTTGCATTAATTTTGCTCAACTCCTAGACTTCTATTTCTCCCAGATTCTTTCTCTCTCTCCCTCTCTCTCTCCCTGTCTTCCTCTCTCTCTCCCTTTTTTCTTTTAGTTTCCTTCCTTCCTTCTGTCTTTCTTCTTTCCTTTTTTGCTTTGTACTAAGGAAGCCATGATCTCTCGTGTTGATATATAAAGCTGTATTTTCCCATGAAACTCTGATTATTTTACATTTATGAAAAGAAACAGCTTAGGCGGGTGTGGTGGGACACACCTGTAATCCCAGTACTTGGGAGGCTGAGACAGGAGAATGGCAGGTTCACAGCCAGTCTCAGCTACATAGTGAGTGTTCTGAGTGAGCCCCACCCTCTAGGAAGAGTTGGAGAGCTATAGACTGGCGGAATTTAGATTCAGACTCCTGATGGGAGTTTATACCAATTTATTTTCACACTTCACACTGGGTAAGGGAGCCCTAACTGCGCAGCCGAGATTCAGCGGGGGAGCTTACCAGAACGCAGTTTCTTCTCCAGGTTCTTGGGTTGTCACCGTTGGTGGGAACACACTAGCAGTCGTGGAGCACCGTGACAGGGAGTCTGGTAACTCACTTGACTTGGAGCTGGAGGCTCACTGGGCCTAATTCTCTTGGGCCTTATATACTATTTGAGGGGGGTCTTATCTTAGGTAGGCATATACTCCTTAAGCTAAGTCTGGGCATGCGCAGTTACATCCAGTGCTAGGGTTGCTTCAGCCGGGGGGAGAGGGCGTTAAACATATCTTATCACTCAAGCCAGACCTCGGTAGCTCCCGGGCTGTCATTTTGGGTGTTTCACTTTTACTCACACACATTTGCCTCAAAATGGCAGCACTTATGTCAAGCAATTCACAATTCAAAAAAGCATGTCCAAAGGTACTCTCCACAGTGAGGCCCTCTGCAACTTAGTGAGATGCTGTTTCAAAATAAAGAATAAAAAATAGGACTGGGGGTGTAGCGTGGGAAAAAATAGAAAAGAAACAGCTTAAGTTTGGAAAATTTACACAAAGATGTTAGTTCTTTAGTGTGGTGTTTTGTTTTTGTGGTACTAGGGATTGAACCCAGGGGCATTCTACTTCTGAGCTACACCCCAGCCCTTTATTTATTTTTAATTTAATTTAATTTTATTTTATTTTATTTTATTTTATTTTATTTTATTGTGTGTGATACTGGGGATTGTACCCAGGGGCATTCTATTCTGAGCTACACCCCAGCCCTATTTTATTTTTTATTTTGAAATAGGGTCTCACTAAATTGCGGAGGGCCTCACTAAGTTGCTGAGGCTGGCTACAAACCTGTGATCCTCCTGTCTCAGCCTTCAAAGTACTGAGATTACAGGCATGCGCCACCATGCCCAGCTTATGTTTTATTTTGAAACAGGGTCTTGCTAAGTTGCTGAGAGCCTCGCTAAGTTGCTGAGGCTGGTCTTGAACCTGCAATCCTCCTGTCTCAGCCTCCCAAGTACTGGGATTACAGGTGTGGGCCATCATGCCTGGCTTAGTATTTTTTTTTCATTTGTTTTTGTTTGTTTGTTTTTGTGGTACTGGGGATTGAACCCAGGGGCATTCTACCTCTGAGCAATACCCCCAGACCTATTATTTTTATTTTGAAACAGGATCTCACTATGTTTTGAAGGACCTTACTAAGTTGCTAAGGCTGGCTGTGAACCTGCAATCCTCCTGTCTCAGCCTCCCAAATACTAGGATTATAAGCGTGCGCCACCGCACCCAGCTAGTATGTTTTGTTTTGGTTTTTTTTTTTTTTTTGTGTGTGTGTGTGTGTGTGTTACTGAGGATTAAACCCAGGGGCATTCTACCTCCGAGTTATACCCCCAGCCCTTTTTTATTCAGTATTTTGAAACAGGGTCTCACTAAGTTGCAGAGGGCCTCACTAAGTTGCTGAAGCTGGCCATGAACCTGTCATCCTCCTGTCTCAGCCTCCTAAGTACTGGGATTACAAGGATGCACCACCACACCTGGCTTGATTTTTTTAAATTAACATTTATTGAGAATTTACCATGTGCCAATCATGCTAGTACTGAATGGTTTACATGTATTATATTATAGTCCTCATAGTTACCCTTTGAGATTCCCATTTTATAGGTAAGAAACTGACGTCCTGAAATGTTAAGTTGTTTGCACAAGCATATGATAGAGCTGCCTTGTGAACCCTAACAGTTTGACATCAAATTTCACTTAAGCACACTACACTTTTGTTGTATGTTATTTACAAAAATTTGATGATCTTTGCTGGGCATGGTAGTGCACTTCTATAATCCCAGTACTTGGGAGATTGAGACAGGAGGATCACAGGTTTGAGGCCAGCTTCTGCAACTTAGTGAAGCTCTCAGCAACATAGTGAGATCCTGTTTCAAAACAAAAAATAAAAAGGACTGGGGGTGTAGCTCAGAAGTAGAATGCCCCTGGGTTCAATACCCAGTACCAAACACACATAAAAAGTTTTTGACAATCTTTTTTTCTTTTTTGCGGTACCGGGGATTGAACGCAGGGGCATTCTACCTCCGTGCTACGCCCCCGGCCCTATTTTTTATACTTTATTTTTGAAACCGGTCTCACAAAGTTGCGGAGGGCCTCACTAAGGAGAGAGAGAGAGACAGAGAGACAGGGAGAGAGAGCGCTGAGGCTGGCCGTGAACCCCGGATCCTCTGGTCTCCACCTCCCAAAGTACTGGGATTACAAGCGTGCGCCACCACGCCCGGCCTGGCCCTATTTTTTATCCTTTATTTTGAAACCGGGTCTCACGAAGTTGTGGAGGGGCCTCACTAAGTAGCTGAGGCTGGCCACAGACCCGGATCCTCCAGTCTCCGCCTCCCAAGTACTGGGATTACAAGAGTGCACCACCACGCCCGGCTTGACAATCTTTGATATTCACAAACTACCTCATTTTTACTCCTCAAGAGTTTAGCTGCTTTATTCCACAGTTTCTGAAAGGCATGGTGATAACTGAAACTGAGAAAACTGGACCAAGAACCAGAAATTTCTTCATGCCTTCCCTAAAAGGCATTTAGCCAAGAAAGGTCACCTCAACCTGTTAGGTTTTCTGAGACACACTCAAAGGTACTCAGTACATTATGGCGGACATGATGCAATGAAAAAATAAGTTTAGGCTGGGTACAGTGGCGCACACCTGTAATCCCAATAGCTGGAAGGCTGAGATAGAAGGATCGCAGACCAAGACCAGCCTCAGCAACTTAGCAAGAGTGAGACCCTATTTCAGAAAAAAGTGAAGGGGGCTGGGTGTGGTGGTGCATGCTTGTAATCCCAGTACTTGGGAGGCTGAGTTAGGAGGATCGCAGGTTCACGGCCAGCCTCAGCTACTTAGTGAGGCCCTCCCCAACTTAGTAAGACCCTGTTTCAAAATAAAGAGTAAAAAATAGGGCTGGGGGTGTAGCTCGGAGGTAGAACTCCCCTGGGTTCAATCCTCAGCACTAAAGAAAGAAAGAAAAAAAGAGGAGGGAGGGAAGAAGGAAGGGAAGGGAGTTCAAAACTCATAAAATTTCAGAAGCCAACCTTTCTTGACTTCCCTTGGGGTGAACCATAGGGCCTTTCTTTGAACTTCCTGTTAGTATCCACAATTCCTTGCTAGGCATAGCATTGAAGCAACTCAACTTCTAAGTTTGTTTCTCAACTATAAACTGGGGATAATAATCATGAATCGCCGGGCGTGGTGGCGCATGCTTGTAATCCCAGTACTTTGGGAGGCGGAGACCGGAGGATCCGGGTTCGCAGCCAGCCTCAGCTCTCTCTCTCCCTGTTCTCTCTCTCTCTCTGTCTGTCTGTCTGTCTGTCTCTCTCCCTCTACTTAGTGAGGCCCTTCGCAACTTCATGAGACCCGGTTTCAAAATAAAGTATAAAAAATAGGGCTGGGGGTGTAGTGCAGACGTAGAACGCCCCTGGGTTCAATCCCCGGTACCGCAAAAAAATAATAATCATCATATGAGTCTAACGTTAGGCTGTTGTGAGAATTTGGTGTTGCATGCCTGTAATTCCAGTACTTGGGAAGCTGACACAGGAGGATCACATATTCAAGGCCAGCCTCAGCAATTTAGTTGAGGCCCTCTACAACTTAGTGAGACCCTGTTTCAAACTAAAGAATAAAATAGGGCTGGGGTGTAGCTCAGAGGCAGAATGCCCCTGAGTTCAATCCCCATTACCACAAAAAAAAAAATTATAGTAAATAAATAGATACTTTTTCTGGCTTTTTTTTTTTTGTGGTATTGGGGATTGAACCCAGGGGCATTTTACCTCTGAGCTACGCCCCCAGCCCTATTTTTTTGTTGTTATTTTGAAACAGGGTCTCCTATGTTGTGGAGGGCCTCACTAAGTAGCTGAGGCTGGCCACGAACCCGGATCCTCCGGTCTCAGCGTCCTAAGTACTGGGATTATAAGCATGCGCCACCACGCCCGGCTTCTTTTTTTTTTTGGCTTTTTTATTCTCAATAATCAATACTCCCCTGTCCAAAATCAGGGCAGCATGTTCAGATAGGGCTGTTTTCAGTGGCTGGAGGCCAGTCCTGAGGCTTCACTTCTTTTTATCCATTCCTGTTTTGTTTTTTTGTTGTTGTTTTCCTACTTGGAGGTATACCCCCAACCCTTTTTATTTTTTTATTTTGACAAATTTTTTTTGTTGTTGTTGCTGTACCAGGGATTGAACCCAGGGGCATTTTACCTCCGAGCTATACCCCCGGCCCTATTTTGTATACTTTATTTTTAAACCGGGTCTCACGAAGTTGCGGAGGGCCTCACTAAGTAGCTGAGGCTGGCCGGGAACCCGGATCCTCCGGTCTCAGCCTCCCAAGTACTGGGATTTTGAAACAGTGTCTCACTAAGTTGCTGAGGCTGGCCATGAACCTGTGATCCTTCTGTCTCAGCTTCCCATGTACTGGGATTACAGGCCTTCGCCCCATGCCTGGCTCATCCATTCCATTTTGTTCAGAGGGATCCCAGTTCGTGTTTCCCCCAATCTGGGGTGGGGGTGGGGGGATTAGTCTCAAGGGAAGCCGTGGGCTCATGATAATATAAATAACTTATCACATCCATATTCCTACTTATCAGGCTTGGCATCCTTTGTGCCTGCATTGTGGTAGAACAGGTGGATGTGATCAGTCATTCCGCAATGTACATTTCTGTCCTTTGCTTTAGTTACTAAGATAGATGGGTACTATGAGACCTTGCTTTGGAGCCAAGTTGTGCCCTGGGGATTTTAGTTAGGCTAAATCCATCAAAGATATTAAAAAGAGTATGGGAGATCAAGAAGTAAATTAGCTCTTGAGCTATCCAATGTTCTCCCATAAAATTAGTATTCCACATTGTTTTCATTGCCATTAGGTACTTACTCTATGATTCAGTGTTTGGGCAGCTTTCCACCTGTACAGAAAAAACTGCAGCATACTGACAAAATTATATGTATAGTCTCTACTGCTTACTTAGACAACTCTTTGGAGCCAGAAGGCTTTGTTTGCTCCTTGGAGAATCATCTTATGGATTTTATTTTCAGGTGATCTTAAAGGGCAGCAAGGAGCGCAGCACTGGGGCCACTGGAGTTAATGCAGACTCTTCCCGCTCCCATGCTATCATCCAAATTCAGATCAAAGATTCAGCCAAGAGGACATTTGGCAGGTGAGCTGGAAATATGCAGGGAATTGCATTGTCTGCCTTTTCTTAATGTGACTTTGAAGTATTTGTTATCAACAACAGGACACCCTGCCACTATGGAGTCTTCATTTCTGGGATACAGAGTAGAGTTGTTAGTCCTGAAATAAATCATTGTACTAAAGTGTCATCAGTTGATTGACCATGAAATAATGACCTATTGTTGGTCAACCCTAAGTTATTAAAAGGGACATTGATTGCTTCTAAAGTGAAACACAGTATCAGCAGAGAAACAGCAAGGAATGCATTTCAGAGAGTTTTCAGACCATAAAAGGGGGGGATTAATCCATTCTTCATTAAAAAGGCCATAAGACAATTGGATACATTCATTGCTTTTCTGGTGCTATTTTAGCAAACTCTGCCACACTGATGGATGAACCTATCTCACCTCTGAGTAATGAGTCTTTTTCTTTCTTTCTTTTTTCCCTTCTTCCTGCCTTTCTTTCCTTCTTCTTCCTTGTTTTTTTTTTCCTGGAAAGCAGCCTACAAAAGTTTCTGTTTAATTATCTAAGTGGTCACCTAAGTGATTTTCATTATGGTCATTTAGCTTTATGGGAAGAGTGCTTTATTAATTTCAGTTGTGCTTTCTCACAAATGATTAGAACCAACAGAAGTGTCCAAGTGAACGGTGCCAGCAGCAGCTGACAGATCATAATCTTGTGATGTTTTTGGAGAACTGACAGTAATGTTTTTTCTTTCCTGAGGATGAACCAGTATTAATTTCATCCTGAGGTCACAAAATGTCAACTGATATAAAAATAAACCAGAGCCTCAGAGAAGTCATTCCTGCTGTGTCTTTTCTCTAGGATCTCTTTTATTGACTTGGCTGGCAGTGAAAGAGCAGCAGATGCCAAGGACTCAGATAGACAGACAAAGATGGAAGGCGCAGAAATAAACCAGAGTCTTCTGGCTGTAAGTTGCTCAAAAATCTAAAAATCCAGCTGGGCTTGGTGGCGCACACTTGTAATCCCAGTACTTGGGAGGCTGAGACAGGAGGATCTGGGTTTGCGGCCAGCCTCAGCTACTTAGTGAGGCCCTCCGCAACTTAGTGAGACCATGTTTCAAAATAAACAATAAAAAATAGGGCTGGGGGTGTGGCCTGGAGGTAGAATGCCCCTGGGTTCAATCCCCCGTACCGCCAAAAAAAAAAAAAAATCTAAAAATCCTTCTTGAAAGATTTTGCCTTTTACATGCAACCAGAGCGGGTGAGGTGGGGTGAAATCAGCAGAGCTGCAGGCATGCTCTCTTCTCACAGAGGGATAGAGGCTGCATAGTCAGACTCTTGGCAGTGCTAGGCAACTCTTCTCTTCCTCTGGTCAATCCCTGCCAGTTACAAATAGAAATATTTCTACAGTTGCTAAATAGTTAACTTGGTAGGCTTTCTCCAAGTTTTAAAATTATATTCCTCAAACATACAAAAGTAGAACAAGTAATATAATGATCACCCAGTTTCAACATTTATCAATATTTGAAAAACCTAACCAACCCCATCCTTCCCCTGGTCAAATTATTTTAAAGAAAATCCTTACTGGGCGTGGTGACACACATCTGTTATCCCAGTACAGGAGGATCACAGGTTTGATGACAGCCTCAGCAAATACTGAGACTCTCACCAACCTAGCGAGACCCGAGGGTATAACTCAGAGGAAGGAAAGAAGGAAGGAAGGAAGGAAGGAACGAAGGAACGAAGGAACGAAGGAACCTAGTCATCAAGTCCCTAGGTTAAATCCCCATTACCACATGAAAGAAAGGAAAGAAAGAAAGAAAGAAGAAAGACCTAGTCATCAAGTCATTTCTTCTACAAATGTTTCATTATATTCATTATATTCTCAAATATAAGGACCCTTATTTTAATATACCCATAATACCATTAATCATACCTGTAATGTTGTCCAGTAAGCATTATAATTTATCCAGAGCTCCCATAAATGTCCTTTTACTACTGACTTGTTTAAATCAAGATGCAAACAATTTCCTATATCAATTTTTGCTCCCTTTTTTTTTCTATATCAGCGTGTTTGTTAAAAATAGATTTAAGCCGGGCGTGGTGGCGCACGCTTATAATCCCAGTACTTGGAAGGCTGACACCGGAGGATCCGGGTTCATGGCCAGCCTCAGCTACTTAGTGAGGCCCTCCGCAACTTAGTGAGACCCAGTTTCAAAATAAAGGATAAGCCGGGCATGGTGGCACACGCTTGTAATCCCAGTATTTTGGGAGGCGGAGACCGGAGGATCCGGGTTCGCGGCCAGCCTCAGCTCTCTCT
>PVJS01049091.1:0-14795 GCA_004027185.1 Glis glis
TGTGAACCAAGTATGTGTGTGTGTGTGTGTGTGTGTGTGTGTGTGTGTGTGTATGTATATATATATAGTTGAAATTTTGAAAAAATATATATTTTTGATATATATATATAATATATTTTTATATATATCAGAATGTAGAAGTAGCTTTCATTAAGCTGGACATTAAAGAAATGTGCAAAAAGAAAAAGCTAACACTTGTATGCTTTCTGTCATATGTGGAAGCTAGAGCAAAAATAGGAAACAAAAAGGACTTCAGTTAAATGAGGAGAGAGACCAGTAGAATAATGGAAGGGGTTTGGGGGAGCCTGGGGGGGGAGGAAAACTGATGAAGGCAACAATTCAAATAACTCTATGTCCATATAAGAAGGCATGATAGAATCTCACTAACATATGTGGGGAGGGAGAAGGGGGAGCAGTGTGGGAAAGCGAGGAAAATATACCAAGTGATGTGTGAATGTATGAATGTGTGACTCTGAATCTATGATTCATAATTATAATGCATCAGTAAAAGCATATAAAAAGAATAGGTATTAAAAAATAAGTGAAAAGAAAAATAGAATGCTATTCTTTCCCTACTTTTTGTTTTGGAAATCATAGTTGCTTTATGTAATATTAATATATTATGTATATGTCATGCAATTATTATTGTGATTTTTAAAGGAAATCATATTTTTTAATTCTTTCCATTTTAACTTCTAGCATGGTGCATATTGATAGATATTACTCTCATAAACAACAGCTCTTTGGGGTTCTCAATAAACTCAAGAATGCTTGGCTTGAATGGGGTTCTTGTGGGGACTGGTGATCTAGAATGAGCAAAGAGAAGGGCCTGCTGGTGGGTGGTGGAACAAGGAGCCCTCGTGGTGAGGTGCGTGTGAATACCCATTCTAAAGACTCCTGGAAACGCAGCCACTAGCCCGTCGTTACCTATGGAGCATGCCCCCCACGTCACTCACTCTCATGCTCCATCATATATAGCTTATTTTCAAGGTTGTGTTTAGCTATTTACAGGATGAATCTGTCTGCAGAGATTTGCTGTAGGGATTGTTGGTTGTCAGTCATAATGTGTGGTGAAAGTTGCCTAAAGCAGCAGCCACAGAGAAGCCTGGCTTGGTAGTCTCAGCCCATCCCCCAGGAGCCAGTGGGGCAGTGACCCTTTAAAGACTGGGAGTCAGCTGGGCATGGTGGCGCACGCTTGTAATCCCAGTACTTGGGAGGCTGAGATCGGATGATCCGGGTCTGAGGCCAGCCTCAGCTACTTAGTGAGGCCCTCCGCAACTTAGTGAGACCCTGTTTGAAAATAAAGAATAAAAAATAGGGCTGGGGGTGGAGCTTGGAAGTAGAATGACCCTGGGTTCAATCTCCAGTACCAGAAAAAAAAAAAAAAAAGGAAAGACTTGGAGTCACAGATCTTCCTGTCACCTACCAGCTATGACACCCTCTCTGCTCTGTCAGGGACCTGCTCCCAGTTAGGCTAATTAAAAATCACTAGTGTGAACCTATCATTTACAACATGTAGGAGTCAGAGTGCAAATTTTGCAGAATTGGTAGTTTGCTTTAGTGCACACAAATTGCTTTAGTGCAGACTAAAATCCCTGAGATCTTCTCATTCTCTAGCTCTGAAACTTCCTGCTCTTCTCACCCACCCTTTCGCCTACCCTTGGTTTTGAGATTTTTGTTGGATAGAAAGTCAAGCAGTAAAAAAGAAAAAAAAAATGGACAAACTTTTAAAAGGCCTGAAAAAATCACTTGGAGGGTGTAAGTAACAGCAGATGCTGAAAAAGAACAACAATAAAGGTTTGACACTGAAAAAAAAGCAGAGTTCATTTCTAAGAAATTTAGAAAAGTATTTGTGTGTCATTTTGTAAACCCATGTTTCCCCAGGGTAGAAATGAGTTATAACTCTGAGCCCAGTTAATCTATTTGCCTCCTGGAAAAAGCAAGCTTATCATGCCAGATTTTCTAGCATAGAAAGTGATGGGTTTCAGGGACCCTACAACCCAGAACTTCTATTCTTGTCAGAAAATAGAAATAGATGATCAGTCAATTGAGTGATCGAGATAGACCCTTCAATATATTGATCTGATGTAACAAGATATCCATTCTCAGAGTGCATAGGAAGTAAAACCACCCCAACTAAAACTACGTCAACTATTTCTGGCATTGTCCTCTCCCTCCACCCCAATCCCTGCTGCTAGTCCAGCTCTGCCGGGTGCCCAATCCTGACAAGGATTTCTGAGAAAACATCTGAATTTCGCTGGTATACTATGGAAATGAAGAGCATAAGAGACGGGAGGCGCTGCTCACTACGATGCCACATCAGGAGGAGGAGAGTCTGTGAAGGTGAACTTGCAGGCGTTCGGCTGTACAACTGGATAGCCTACTTTTTCTGCTGCGATTTAATTGTTTTCAGTTCAGCATTTCAATTGGTTGCAAGCAGTTAAGATTCACCTCCTCTCATAAAGAAAAGAGCAAGTGCTTTCTTACCTCTCAAATAGTTATTTCTAATCACTAGGAAAAATATTTCCAATTTGAAGAAAATAAATGCTATGTATTTTCCCCATCACCTAAGAAGAGTGACAATGTTGGATTCTACTCTGTGAGCTTATTTTAAAATACTTATTTGTCCTCACATTTTTCCAATAAAGTTTATGTTTACATTAATAATTAATGACACTACAGGGTTAGGGGAGAACAGGTACATGTTCCTTGCTCCTGCCTTACAATGTAATAATCCTATATCCATGCAATAACCCAATAATATAATCCTATTTCCCAGAGAGAATAAAAGAGTCAGAGAAAAATGGTGGCTTGGGAAAATAATTGCATACAATATGGAAAGGGGTTAGCTTTTCTGTAACATCAAAGTCTACAAAATGATTTTAAAAGGTGAATGGCTTAATTTAAAAAATAGCAAAGAATCTAAATTGAGAATATACAAAAGAATATACACAGAAAACCAATAAGAAAATTAAAATATGCTTCATCCTACTGGAACAAAAATTAAAACTAAAAAAATAATGTGATGCAATGGCAACAATTAAAAAGAAAAATGACATCATATTTTATTTTACATAGGACATTATTATAGTTTGTCACAACATTTTTGTAAAGCTATCTTGCAAAATCTAATGTTAATTCACATATACCCACTTCACTCATCCAATCCATTTCTTGGCACCCACCACAACAACCTATAGAAAAATACTAAGGATGTTTAAGTATGCACATGTGTTAGAGTGTGTGTGTGTGTGTGTGTGTGTGTGTGTGTGTGTGTGTGTGTGTGTTTCTGGGGCCTCATGAGGTTGCTGAGGCTGGCCCTGTAGCAGAGATCCTCTTGTTTTGGCCTCCCAAGTACCAGGATTATAGGCATGCACCACCACACCCAGCTGTTATAGTATTTTAAAAACTTAAAAATCCTACCTGAAAACAATCTGAAGGTCCATCAATAGTTGAGTTGCTGATTAAATTATAGCACGTTATACTATGGAACAGTATGCAGCTATAAAAAAAGGTTGGAATAAGTCTTTATGTTTCTAAAACTGGAGTGCTGTCCATGATGTGTTATTAAGTGCAAATGTAAGTTGCAAAGTAATGTGTGAGGTATAATCCCTTTCAAAAAACAAAGAAAGAGTTCTCTATGTGTTTCTAACTTTATCTGTGTTTGATCATGGAGAGAGATATAAAAGAATTCGCACCAATATGTTAACACTGTTAATCATCCCAGGAGAGGGCAGAAGTGAAGGTAGATGAACAGCATTTTTTAATTCCTGCATGTTTACTAGTTGTTTTGCCTTGTTTTCTTTGTTTCTGTGGTACTGGGGATTGAACCCTGGAGAATTCTACCTCCAGGCTACACTCCCAGCCGCTTTTTTATTTTGAAATAGGGTCATGCTAGGTTGCTGAGAGTCTCACTACATTGCCAATGCTGTCCTCAAACTTGCAATCCTTCTGTCTCAGCCTCCCAAGTACTGGGATTACAGACATGCACCATCACGCTCAGCTATGTTTACTAGTTTTTAAACTTGTGATAAATTGGAGCTTCCTGTATATTCACCTGTGTCCCTTTCTACACTAAGGGGTCCTTACTTGTTCTTTGCATGCCCACACATGTTAGACACCGAGAAATGCAAATGAGAAGATGTTTGTATCTCTTTGACCTTTCTGAGGGAAAGAGAGAAGTTGTAAGGAGAGAAGCAACATTCAATTGTAGTATGTGATTCAGAGTATGAAAGCGGTAGTCAGAATGTTTGGTTTTATCCCAAATTCAATAAAAGCTGACTGCAGCATCAACATTCCAAAAACAGTCAGCAGATTTGTAATGGTGACTAAGGCTTTTTTTATGTGCTTTTATTGGTGCATTATAGTCTCACATCATAATGTAAATCATGTTGACATTGACATACAAGCACACATCACTTGGTGCTCCCCTATTTCCCCCCTTCCCAATACAGAGTACTGCAATTGACGGTATATTCACATATGTACACATAGTCGATGGTAGTAATTCCATTTATGAATCTCAGTCTTCCCCTTCCCCTTCCCCTTCCCTTAGACCTCCTCCCTGGCTTCACTGAGGCTTCTCCTCCATTAGTCCCTCTGTATCCCATTTACTCCCTAGCTTCCACATATGAGAGAAAACTTATGGCCCTTCACTTTCTGTGATTGGCTGATCTCACTTAACATAATGTTCTCCAGGTCCTTCCATTTTCTTGCAAACAACATAAGTTTGTTCCTCTTTATTGCTGAGTAGAATTCCATTGTGTGGATATCCCATAGTTTTGTAATCCATTCATCTGTTGATGGACACCTAGGTTGGTTCTATAATTTGGCTATTGTGAATTGTGCTGCCATGAACATGGGTATGCATATATTACTATAATTATCTGGTTTCAACCCCTTTGGGAAGATACCCAGGAGTGGTATAGCCAGATCATATGGTGGATCCATTCCCAGTTTTCTAAGGAATCCACACTGATCTCCATAACGGCTGCACTAATTTGCAATTCCACCAACAATGTATAAAGTTCCTATTTCCCCACATCCTCACCAACATTTATTGTTATTTGACTTCTTGATTATTGCCATTCTGATTGGGGTTAGATGGAATCTCAGAGTAGTTTTGATTTGCATCTCCCTGATTGCTAATGATGTTGAACATCTTTTCATGTATCTATTGGCCATTTGTATCTCTTCTTTTGTTAAGTGTCTATTCAATTCATTTGCCCATTTCTTGATTGGGTTATTTGGCTTTTTTTTTAGTGTAGAGTCTTTTAAGTTCTTTGTATATTCTATATATTAGTCCTCTGTCAGAGGCATAGCTGGCAAAGATCTTCTCCCATTTCATAGGCTTTCTCTTTAGACTCTTGATGATTTCCTTTGATGTGCAGAAACTTTATAGTTTAATGGTATCCCACTTATTAATTCTTGTTTTAGTTTCCTGGGTTTTGGGGGTCTTGTTGAGGAAGTTTCTGCCTGTGCCAATATGTTAGAGTGTTGAACCTATGCCCTCCTCTAGTAATTTCGCCATCTCTGGTCTAACTTCCAGGTCTTTGATCCATCTTAAGTTGACTCTTGTGCAGGGTGAGACATAAGGATTTAGTTCCATTTTTCTACAAATGGATATCCAGTTTTCCCAACACCATTTGTTGAAAAGACTGTCTTTTCTCCAACAAATGTGTCTTTTCTCCAACATATGTATCTGCACCTTTGTCGAAAATCAATTGGCTATAAGTTTGTGGATTTGTTTCTGTATCTTCTATTCTGATCCATTGATCTATGTGTCTGTTTTTGTGCCAATACCATGCTTTTTTATTACTACAGCTCTGTAGTATAGTTTGAAGTCAGGAATTGTGATGCCTCCTGCATGGTTCATATTGCTGAGAATTGCTTTGGCTATTCTGGGTCTTTTGTTTCTCCATATGAAATTTATGACTTTTTTCTAGGTCTGTGAAGAATGACATTGGTATTTTGATAGGGATTACATTGACTCTGTAAATCACTTTTGGTAGAATGGCCATTTTGATAATATTTATTCTGCCTAGCCAAGAGCAAGGGAGATCTTTCCATCTTCTAAGATCTTCTTCAATTTCTTTCTTTGGTGTTTTATAATTTTCATTGTAAAGGTATTTTACCTCCTTGGTTAGGTTTATACCTAGATATCTTACTGTTTTTGAGGTTATTGTGAATGGAATTGTTTTCTGAATTTCTTTCTCGGTGGATTCATGGTTGGCATATAGAAGAGCTACTGATGTTTTTAGGTTGATTTTGTATCCTGCTACTTTGCTTAATTTGTTAATCAGCTCTAGTAGTCTTTTAGTTGAGGTTTTTGGGTTTTCTAGATATAGGATCATGTCATCTGCAAATAAAAATAATTTGAATTTCTCTTTTCCTATTTGAACTCCTTTGTTATTCTTCTCTTGTCTTATTGCTCTGGCAAGAGACTCAAGGACTGTATTGAAAAGGAGTGGTGATAGTGGGCATCCTTGTATTGTTCCTGATTTTAGAGGGAATTCCTGCAGTTTTTCCCCATTCAGTATGATGTTGGCTTTGGGTTTATTGTATATTGCCTTAATGATGTTGAGGTACGTTCCTTCTATTCCAATTTTCTGTAGTGTTTTCAATATAAATGGGTGTTGGATTTTGTCAAATGTTTTTTCCGTGTCTATTGAAATGATCATGTGACTTTTGTTCTTAGTTCTTTTTATGTGGTGAATAACATGTATTGTTTTGCATATGTTGAACCAGCCTTGCTTTCCTGGGATGAAACCAACTTGGTCATGATGTACAATTTTCTTGATGTGGATCTGAATGTGCATGGCTAGTATTTCATTTAGAATTTCTGCATCTATGTTCATCAATGATATTGGTCTGTAATTTTCTTTCCTTGAGGTATCTTTATTTGGTTTGGGTATTAATGTGATACTGGCCTCATAGAAGGAATTTGGAAGAATTCCATCTCTTTCAATTTCACCAAATAACTTGTGAAGTACTGGGGTTAGTTCTTTTTTCATTTTTTGGTGGTACTGGGAATTGAACCCAGGGGCATTCTACCTCTGAGCTATTCTTTATTTTGAAATAGGGTCTCACTAAGTTGTGGAGACCTCACTAAGTAGCTGAGGCTGGCCACAAACCTGGATCCTCCAGTCTCAGCCTCCCTAGTACTGGGATTAGAAGCATGTGCCACCACACCAAGCTTAGTTCTTCTATAAAGGTTTTGTAGAATTCTTCCGGAAACCCATCTGGACCAGGGCTTTTCTTTGATGGCAGACTTTTTATCGCTGTTTCTATCTCTTTGCTCGCTATTGGTTGATTTAGGTTTTCTATATCCTCTTGGTTCAATTTAGGTAGGTTGTATGTGTCTAGAAATCTCTCAATTTCTTCTGTGTTTTCCAGTTTATTGGAATATAATTTCTCAATTTCTTCTGTGTTTTCCAGTTTATTGGAATATAACTTTTCGAAATAGTTTCTGATGATCCTCTGAATTTCTCCACTGTCTGTGGTGATGTCTCCTTTTTCATTTCTGATTTTAGTTATTTGGGTTGATTCCCTCTTTCTTTTGGTTAGGTTAGCTAGGGGTTAATCAATCTTGTTAATCTTTTCAAAGAACCAGCTTTTTTCTTTGTTGATCCTTTGTATTTTTTTTATTCTCTATTTCATTGATTTCTGCTCTGATTTTAATTATCTCCTGCCTTCTACTAGCTTTGGGATTTGACTGTTCCTGTTTTTCTAGGTCCTTGAGGTCTGTCATTAGGCTGCTTATTTGGTGACTTTCTGTTTTTCTTATGTGGGCACTCAGTGCTATAAATTTTCCTCTTACCACTACCTTCAAAGTGTCCCATAGATTTTGGTATGTCATGTCTCTGTTTTCATTTAATTCTGGGATTTTTTAAATTTCTCCTCTTATTTCTTTTCTGATCCAGTCCTCATTCAAGAGTGTATCATTCAGTCTCTATGTATTTTTGAAATTTCTTTTGGTCTTCATGTTATTAATTTCTACTTTCATTCTGTTGTGATCTGCGATGCAGGGAATTATATTACATCTTTTGAATTTGCTGGTGCTTGCTTTGTGGCCTGGGATGTGGTCTATTTTGGAGAAGGTTCTGTGGGCAGCTGAGAAGAATGTATATTCAGCTATTGCTGGTTGAAATATTGCATATATGTCTATTAGGTCCATTTGGCTTACAGTATTCTTTAGGTCTGAAGAGTCTTTACTTATCTTTTGCCTGGAAGATTGATCTAGTGGTGTGAGTGGTGTGTTGGAATCTCCCAATATTTGGGTCTATTTGAAACTTGATGTCCTGAAGACTTTGTTTTACAAATGTGGGTGCACCCACATTTGGGGCATAAATGTTTACTATCATTATATCTTCTTATTGAATTGTTCCTTTTATTAATAAGAAGTGACCTGCTTTGTCTCTTCTGATGTATTTTACCTTAGAGTCTGTCTTGTCAGATATGAGGGTTGCTACCCCTGCTTGCTTTTGGTCTCCATTTACATGGTATATCTTTTTCCATCCTTTCACTTTTAGTATATGGATATCCTTGGTTGTAAGGTGAGTTTTTTGCAAGCAGCGTATCATTGGGTTATGATTTTTAATCCATATTGCCAGTCTATGCCTTTTAATTGGGGAGTTAAGACTTTTGACATTCAATGTTATTATTGAAATATGTTTTTGTTTCCTGTCATTTTGAGATCTATTTTCTGTTTGATGTAGTGTCATTTCTCCTTGCTTAGTTGCCCACCTGGTGGAGTTCACTGGTTCTGGAATTTGCTTCTTTTTTCTTCTTTGTGTTTTATTTCTTTTAGTATTTTCTCTAGTGTTGGCTTGGTAGTCATGAATTCTTTAAGTTTCTGTTTTTCTTGGAACATTTTTATTTCTCCATCAATTTTGAATAATATCTTTGCTGGATACAACAGTCTTTGTTGGAAGTTGTTTTCTTCCAGGGTCCTGAGTACTTCATACCAGTCCCTCCTGGCATTCATGACTTCGGTTGAGAAGTCTGGAGTGATTTTTATTGTTTTGCCCCTCTATGTCACCCATTCTTTTGTTCTCACTGCTTTTAAAATTCTTTCCTTGGCCTCTATGCTAGTCATTTTGATTATTATGTGGCATGGGGAGGTCTTTCTTTGGTCTTGTCATAACAGTGTTTTGTATGTTTCCTGTACATGAACGTCCAAGTCTTTTTCCATGTTTGGGAAATTCTCTGAAATCATTTCTCTGAAGAGGTTTCTGATACCCTTGGTCTGTGCTTCTAGCCCTTCTTCAATGCCTATTATGCATAGGTTAGGGCATTTCATATTGTTCCATATTTGTTGGATGTTCAGGTTGTGTTGTTGTGTTGTTGTATTGTCTTCTCTATATTAATAACTGTGTTTTCAGTTTTGAATGAACTGTCTTCCAAGAGTCATACTCTGCTTTCCATGTGATCTATCCTGCCAGAGTTGGTTTCTATTGCAGTCTTTAATTCATTTATTGACTCCTTCATTTCATTCAAAGCCTCTTTCTGGTTCTTTCTTAGAGCCTCAATTTCCTCCTTCATTTCCTGTACACTTTCTTTGAGGTCTTTCATCATATTGTAAATCAGAATTCAGAATTCTCCATCTTCCATTTCCTATAGATCAGTATTGGTAATCTCCCTTGTTGTTGAATTGTGAGAGTTTATTGTTTCCTCACTGTTCCTCATTCTCATATTTTCAGTGTTTTCAGTTTTCTGTTTCTGTTGTCTTGGAAGCTTCCTCTTTGTGTTTGGGCCTGTGTCTATTTGTTATCCCTTTATAGTTAGGTCTATATTAGGAGTAAATATTTGCCTCCACCAGTCTGACTCATTTAGGCTAACTTTTGAGTTTGTCTCCCAAGGGCCTCTCTAAGTAGATGAAAGCCAAGATGGCGACAGAGGGAAACAGCATGTCTCAGGTACTCTGAGACTTGGAACTTGACCATCGTGAAGATAGCTTCTTGACAAGGGAAGAAAAGCAGCAAAAAATACAAAAAAACAACAAAAAGTTGAAACATGGTGAAATCAGACCCAGAAGCAAGAGAAGTCTGAAAGAGCTCCACACGGCTCACCTGTGGAACCTCAATGGCGGTGGCAGTACCATCTTGGCCAAGTCGTGCTGGGGCTGATAAATGGCAACATCACAAGATCATCAGCATAGAATCCAGTGACTTGTGAAGCCAGGGACTACAGTTTATCAGCGAAAACAGTCAGAACCTCACTCCATGCTCATCAAAAACCTGACAGTCCGGCCCACCCGACCAGGTCTGAGCTCTCTTCTTCCTCCAGGGATCCAGTGCACCAGACTGTAAGTTAACGAGCTAAGCGTCCCAGTGGGAGACCACCCAGCGAGACCACAGGGACTTATGTGACAAGCTATAGACTCCCAGGGTCTGAGACTTCGCAGTTCATCCCTGCAAGGGGGGAGAGGGAGGAGCGGCTGTCAGGCACAGCAGAAAAGTGGATTAAAAGACAGCCCGTGGAGCATTCCCTGAAGAGACCTTCAGTTCGCAGATCCACAGTGCCCTTGCAAGGTCTCCGGGGTCCCGGTGTCAGGAGAGAAATAACACAGAAAACCGAGTTACAAGCTCAGAAACTGATAGACTTGGGTCTAGTGGTGTTCAGGGGCTGCAAGCACTGGCACCAGGGGCCAAGAAGAGCAGCAGAGATGCTCCTGGGGCTGAAAAACTGACTCACCCAAGCTCTAGGCATGGAACTGTGTAGCCTCTCCCTGCCAGAGACTGGGCCTTGGGTGGAGAGTGGCTGCAGTGCCACCTAGGCCAGGCCACAGGTCAGGAGGCCAAGGGTCTGCCAGCGTTACACTTGTTTACAAATACAGAGGGAACTCAACACTCCCTCTGCTAGCTGAGTTTACGCCTGGCATGCATACATACTAGCGACTGACAATACCTCTCACAAGATCATAATAAGTAGGTCAGGAATGGGGTTCCAGGGGCCATCAAAGCTCAGTGAGCCGGGCCACAGCTCAAAACATATAAATCACTGGCTTTGCTGAGCCAAAGCTCCCTGGCCACAGCGGCCAGAGGTCAGTGCTCTACACCATCAGGGGCTCACAATCAATAGAGAGCAGTAGTGGTTCTGGGGCAACAAACTCCAACTGCTGGGGTCTCCACCCAGTGCCATGAAAGGGCCTGGTGGACTAGCAGAAGCCTGCTCTAGAGTACCGGGCCTCTTCCACGTGGCAGTGACTCAGCATATCAATGGCAAAGATGGCGCTGGCGGACCCCTCAGAGGGAGGTCCCGCAGATAGCCCCACCTAACCTCAGGAGGGCTATGATAGGCAGTTACCTCCTTCCGTGCTCACAGACAACAGGTGCCTCCACCTATGATAGGTTACAGGGGGGCGTATTGACCCGACCCGTCACGTGCCATTGGGCCATACCCTACTGCTTGGGAGTTTCCTTTATGGCCTCTACTTTAAAAGGGCGATTGGCTTTCTAATAAACGAGATCGTGCTCGACATGTCTCCCGGCCCGTGGTGTGTTTATTCGGGCCGTCTGGCATTTACTTCCCTGTCAGTTTCGTGCCACTCCCAGGTGGGACCCGAGATCCAACCAGTAGGCCACAGATTTTGGAGAGAACATCATAGTCTCCAGCCCTGTGGAGACCGAGCTGGGGGAGCAGGATGGTCTGCAGCCAATCAAAGATTCCTGCTTGCCTGCACTGGGGACTAAGGCTTTTTTGACTTTGGAGTAGCCAGCTCCTGCCTCAAACGACTATAAGATATGTCTGTTAAGCCCGCCACTTTACATGCTCCTTTTTGCTGCCAACTTTGCAGCCTGAATCCAGTGACCAGTGATATTCCATCCTCCAGCAACTTAAACCCCTTTCAAAGCTCTTGGAACTTGCCTTGCTGGTTGCGGTTCTGGATTCTCCTGCACACGTTCCCTGTGCTTGAAACTCTCCCCTCGACCTTCTCCACATCGCTTATTCCTAATTCAGGTCTCAGAACAGAAAATCAACTTCTCTGGAAAGCCCTCCTTGTTGGGATACTTGTGTGCCTCTGCTCCACCCTCTTCAAACATCCTGCCCTGACTTTCTCATGGCTTGGTAGTTACCATATGCTCCAATTCTAGTTTTAGTTGCCCATCTACCAAACTTGATCTCTCTAAGGACAAGAACCAAGTCTGCATTATTCCCCATTCTAGCCACAGTATCTGAAAGTGTGAGACACACTAGTAATAAAAATATTAGTTGAGTACTTGACCGTGTCAGTCTCTGAGCTAAAGACAATATACATTATCTTGTTTAACCTGCCTATAAGCCTTAACCCTCCACTATTCCCTCTCTTTGTAAGACACATAATATTTTGAATGATATCCCTTGCTCTGGTCTCTCTTCTTCCTCTGAAATATCCTATGTTCAACCCCATCAAAACACAGTTTTTTTTCCCTGGGATCCAGTTCCTGACACTAATATAGCAAGTCAAAAACAAATTATATGAAAACATAACTCCACAGGGTATACATTTTTATGAGGCATACAAAGAAAAACAATGCCTTCAAGCAAAATGATGGGAATTGGAGAATCCCAGCTGGACTGTGAAGAAGACTTTTTTATGAAGAATATTTTTATTGTTTTCTAGATCACACCTTTGGGAGACTGTCTATTTTGCCTATTAGAAGAACAGCCCTTGGCTTGACGCACTTTTGTCAGTCCTGAGCCCTGCTCCAGGACTACTTGGAGATATGTGTGTGTGAGTGAGTGTGTGTGTGTGTGTGTGTGTGTGTGTGTGTGTGTGTGTTTGGTTGTATTGATTCCAATTAGGAGTTTACCTAGAAAACAAACTGTAGAAACTCTGTTTGCAATTCTCCCTACAACACATCAACTACAAAGCTTTTGGATGGACGTATGTGGTAAAACACTCTCCACCCACTGTGAAATGACTCCCTAGGTGCTGTGAGAGCAGTATACTTCACTTCGGCACTCAACGCCCCAAGGATCCCTGATGTCAGACCACCCAAAATGCCAAGAGCCACATGGGCATGTGAGAAAGTTTTATGATATTGGTTACTAACTTGGTGGGAATGACAGTCAGGCCCTCTGCACAGAGATGCTTGCTTCCCTCCGGAGTAGTCAAAGTTAGCAGCCAGCAAAGTAGCTGGGGAGTGGGACAGGCAATTGCAAACATGTAGCCCCAAATTCTTCCCTTGACAGCTCAACAGAAGGAGAACTTCACAGCGCCAGTCTGGTGGTCTTGCAAGCTAAGGAGGTAGAGCCAGAAGGATGGTTTCATGAGAGGGGAAAGAAACAGATGCTGGCATAAGAATATGGAATAACTAATGTCAACCTGGTTCAACAGAAGCCATGCAAACTGTATGCCTCCACTCTGCCATCTAGTGGTAAGAGGTCATTCTATCCTACTATTCAGCTCCTGGTCCCCTGCTATTCAGCTCCTGGTCCCAGCGGGACTTCTGTTCATGTCCCAGAAGGTTTTCCCATTCATTATTTCACTTATTTTTCTATTTTCTTTTCTCATTTTTTCTTTCCTTCTTTTTTTTTTTTTTTTGATACTGGGGATTGAACTCAGGGGCATTCTACCTCCAAGTCATACTCTCAGCCCTATGTATGTATGTAGTATGTATGTATGCATTTTTATTTTGAAACAGAATCTCACTAAGTTGCTGAGGCTGGCCTCAAACATATGATCCTCGTATCTCAGCCTCCCAAGTACTAGGATTACAGCCATGTGCCACCATGCCCAGATTTTCACTTACTTCTTAATGGGAATCTGTGAAGTGGATGACTGACTCTGTGTGTGTGTGTGTGTGTGTGTGTGTGTGAAAGAGTGTGTGTGTGTGTGTGTGTGTGTGTGTGTTTGTGTGTTATAGATGAGTAAACTGAGGCCTACACAGTCACATGGCTTTAAAAGAAGAGAGCAAGTATATAGTCTATATTATCTATGATGGTGTATGGATAGTGGATTGAGAAATTTGGTATGGTGACTGAGTCCCCAACCCACCCCAGGATAGATGAAGTAAATATAGAAAAATAGGATAGGATCCAAGATGGCGTCCAAGGGAGACACCACGCTATGATCTCTCTGAGACGCACACCTCATTCGCTGTGAAAGCAACCTCTCCACAGATGAAAAGCAACACAAACTTGAAATAAACAACGAAAAGTTTGAAACGCGACGAAATCAGAGCCAGAAGACAAAACAGAGGACAGTAAAAAGCGCCAAACGCCTTACCTAAGGGAAGGCGGCGGCGCCATCTTGGCCGGACCGCGCCGGCCGCTACCGGCATTACGGCTTCCACGCGCCGCCGGCAGAGAAGCCAGGGACTCGCGGGAAGATCAGCAGCTGCAGGTCAGCAGAGACGAGAGCGAGCAGCGGCTCCTCCACATTTGAGAGACCAAACGGCAACGGCGACAGCGGCGACAGCGGCTGCAGCGGCGCCATCTCGGCAGGACTTTACCGGCGGCCACCAGCCTTGTGGCTTCTACACAAGACCAACGGAGACGCCAGCGACCTGCTGTGAACCCAACAGCAGCAGAATAGTAGCAGAGAAGCCGAACAGCGACTCGCTCCACGCGCGACACGGACCCGAACTGCTGTGTCGGCAGAAGCGGCAGAGGCGCCATCTTGGTCAAACCGCGCCAACGGCTACTGGCGTTGCGGCTTTTGCAGGCCATCAACAAAGCCAGGGAGCTCTTCTAAAACCAGCACTGCGGAGCAGCAGCGACAAAAGCGAGCAGCAGTTCGATTCACACTCGGCAGAGTCCCCAGGATCCGGAGGCCTGACCAGAACCTGCGGCAGCGGCTGAGCCCATCC